>CM046387.1:20698813-20751813 GCA_025413485.1 Ficus microcarpa
TATAATAGGTGTAATATCTAATTTTTTTCAATGTCCATATTCCCTTTGTAAGGGATTATTTTTACGTTATGGAGACATTCATGAAAAGCTCGATTTAGAGCTTTTGTAAGATTTTGTGAGTTCTTATGGGTCGATAAGACTCAAAATTGATTGTTAAGCTCAAAAACGGACCTTTCGAGTCAAAAAGGCCGAACAGGTACATGATTTAACAAAAATCAACTTTAATCAAAAAAGTCAAAGTTTGACCAAGAAAAGTCAAATGGTTGACTTTACGATATGTTGACAAGCAGTATGGAAAGTAGACTGCGAAAAATATTTTTGTGAGCTAGATAGCAAGAATAGGCCTGAAAATCACCCTAGAAAATCAAGCACACCAAGTTAAGATTAAGGGTAAAAAGGGCTCGGAAAAATAAGAAAAAAATTATACTGTCCAATTTTACACAGATAAATTTTTGTACTTCGGTACAGTATAAAAATACTGTGTATTAGTGAAACACAGTATTAGAAATATCTATGTGGCACAAAAATAGGCAATTTTTGAAGAAACAAGCCAAACAAGGCCATAAGGGGTATGACATCATCTTACTTTTTTATTAATGATGTCATTAATCCCTTAATTAGCTTGGAAAGTATTTTTAGAGCATTCTAGAATCCAATGGCCGGCCACCTCACTATCCACTCAAGGAAATAGCAAAAATTTTGGGGCAATTACACAAATTTGCAAAGTTCTCCCAACCTCTATAAATAGCCATGCCTTCATTTTAATTGGAAATGTCAATTTTTCCCTTGAGAGTCCGAAAATTTGGAGAAGAGAGAGAGGAGAGAAAATCAAAAATTTCTTGAGGGCTTTTGTTCATGGGAGTTCGGATTTGAGCTAGGAGAAAGCCAAGAAAAGTTTAGAAATTTTTGGGTCACTTTGGGGTGTGTGGCCGAGTGAGAGAGGAGAGGAAATAGGAGAGAAAAATTGAAAATTTTAAAGGGCAAATCCTTGTAGTGGAGTCGGCTTTGGAGTAGGACAAACCAAGGAGTCAACCAAAATTTTTGGTGCCCCAATTTGAGGTTGCTGTCGTGGGTGAAGGGAGCTAGGGGGAGAGAGGAATTTTGTGACCAAAACCCTAACTTTGGTCAAGGTAAATTCTTGAGCCCATACTCTTCAATTTGAGTTCAATTTGGAAGCTTTATTTTGGTTCAATTTGGTTTATAAGGACATAAGTCCACCTTTAAATTTTCTTGCCCTAGTTTGGTGTATGTGCTTGATTAGGTGCTAAGGGTGTATGGCTTAATTTCTTGCTTGATTATGTGCTTGTTGGTTGATTGATTTCATGCTAGATGCTTAAGGTTGTGTGTCCCCTGATTTGGTCCAAAAATCTGCCCTAGGTAGTGCTTGATGGTATGCTAGTTTAAGGGTGAAAGTTTGATGCTTGTTTGAATGTATGCAAAGATTTAGAACCATGCAAACCTAGGTTTAGGGCTCTTGGATTTTGATTTGCATGGATCCGTTTGAGCGGCTCATGGGTTCGTGTGGGACGTTAGAAACGCTGTGTGTTTGGTATATAGGCTCCCGAAGTGGTCGGTCGAGTTAGATTCGCGAAATAGGACGTAAATCGGACTAAGCAACCGAAACTGCCAATTCGGATTCGAAACTGGCCAGTTTCGAGAAAGTGGAAATTTAAGGCCTTTAGAAGCCGAACTGGGTAAAACTCAAAACACAAAAGTTGTTTGGAAGGATTTTTCCTAGGGGCAACATGTACAGAATCCCAAAATGAGGCTCCAATGGCCTCCATTTTTACGAAAATCCGTGGCTAATTTGCCCAGACCCAGTTTACAGGATCAGCCAGTTTCAAACAAAAAATGACGCACATGCAAGTAGAATTAGATTTTTCGTAAAACATAAAAGTTTTAGCATTTTTTGAGAGCTACAATTTTTGTGAAGACAAGTTTTTCAAATTCTGAACGGATCTTTAAACTGACATTGTTTTATGAAGGGTGTGCAGGGAATCGAAAAATTCCTGCACATGAGTTTTTACAAAAGTTTTCGAAAAACTGTATTTTGTTTAAAACTGCTGTTTTTAATTATGAAAACTATTCCAAAGACAGTTTTCAACCTTAAACGACCTTTATAAACACCTATTTCAAATATCGGAATTTTTATAAAAGTTTACAAGATGTTAGGGTCAAATCTTCCAATATTTCCAAAAAGGTAAGAAAATAGAGTTTTTAAGATAAAATTTGATAATCAATCCGATTACGGACCGTAACCGAGAATAATACCCGAGTTACCGGGTTTAGTCCCAAAGCCCAGAATTGACCCCAAAGGATTGACCATTTGTTGACCAAGTTTTGACTTTGGTTAACCTAACATTCAATTAAGTGAAATCCCTAAGGGTTATCCAACGTAACCCTAAGGATTTCCTAGAACCTAGAAATGGGCTAAGAGATAAGGGTTAATGGAATTTAATCCAATTTATTATGACATAAAAATAAAGCCCAAGGTTTTGAGAAAACCTAGCGGTATATCAAGGGCCCAGTCCAAGAGGTTATCCAACGTAGCCTCTTAAGGAATAATCGAAATTCGATTGTTCTTAATCGGTAGAAAGGCTATTTGGGACCAAGTAAGATATCAGATAACCGGGACATACATCTAGGGTTTTGAAGGCATGTTGGTTAGGACACCAACATTGCGCAATGAGAATTAAATTCTGACCTATGTCCTTATCCAAGCAGGAGAAGGCCTGCAACTGTACTCTGTGGAAGGACAGCACCAAGTCGGACATAGGGAGAGAGGTAAGTACAACTCCGCCTACAGCATAGGCTTTAATTGGTACTTGCCTAAGTATGTTAGATGTATGCTAGGGGTGTATGCAATTGTATGCTTTGTGCTACTATGTGCTATGCTGTCTGCCATGTTGTATGTGAACTATATGCTATGCTACATGTTGAAAAAGGATAATGAATGATGTATGAAGATAGGAAAGCATGTTAAGCAAGATAAAGATGTTAGTATAAATTAAGATTATGTGATATCACGATGCATGTTCACTAATCCTTATAAGACTAATAAGCTCAAAAAAGAGATAAGAAAAGAAAGAAAAGAAGGCAAGCAAACTTGCCAGTGTCGTACCACCCGTCCGAGGTCAGGTAGAACTATGGTTTGAGTTGGATTGGGCTGGCCGTCCCAACCACTCCATAGTTGTGCGCCGGGTACGAACATTAATGTAAGGGCCCAAAAGGAAGGTAAGAACAAGTAAAGAAAGTAAAATACGAGCATAACTGAACTATACATGTGCTAGGCATTGTAGGGTTATGCTAAGATGAACGATGGTATGTGTTAAAATGTGATGCTATGTTATGTAAGTTAGATCGTGCATGATGAGGTTAATTGTATGACGCGGATAAGATAGTTGTACTTGCTGAGCGAAAACTCACTGTCTTACGTCTATGCTGTAGGTAAGCAACCTGTCAGCAATGCGTGATGCAAGATGGCAGAGCGTGGCGGGGCACACTGTGAAATCGTGGGAAGACAAACCGCTACGCGTTTTGATTCTAAGTACTTTTATATGTGAATACTTTTAATTAAGACATATTTTATAAGTTGTATGCTTTTAGTTATTGTATATAAAAAAAAAAAAAAATTTCCGCTGTGTTTTACAAAGTAAGTAAGTAAGTATGTATGTAAGGTAACGGCCTGTGCTAGGCGGGTCGTTATAATAGGAGTCTTACAAATTCACACATTGGTCTAATTGAAATTGAACTCAAATCTAGTTAAGAGATGAGCTACATGATTGACACTGTGGCGAACGTGATAAATATATATATTTTTGTACCTTTTTTTTTTAATTTTGTAACCAAGTTAGAAAAATATATATATTTTAAAATATTTCAGGTTAGACACGTGCACTAGACAAGTGATGCATCATGTGAGAAGTTTACAAGTAGATGCGGGATAATAATGTTTGTTCTAAATTTTACCTCTATATTATTGGCTTGTAATAAGGTGATGTGGTAGAGAACTACGAATGGCTATAACCCAAAAAAAAAAAAAAAAAAAAACCAAAATAATAATTTGGTATTCTATTCAAGATATAGAAAACAATTATAGATAAGTATAACTGTGACGAGTCCCACATCAACAGAGTGTGAGGATTCTAAGTGAGTGTCATAAGCTCTTTTTCAGTTAGTTCTTATTTAAAAGTTGAAACTTAGTGAGAGTTTACTTATAGGTTCACTATTTTACTCCTTAAGATCGTTATGATTGATTTGTTTCGTGAAATTATGTGTGTCATTTATTTGTGTGAATATCAAAAAAGAAAACAATTAGATAAAATGAATAAAATAAAATAAATGGTCTTTGACCAAGGAAAATGACCAAAAAAAAAAAAAAAAAAGCTACATTGCTTTTTTCATGTCTTACATCAACTACTCTAACACCATCCGGCCTAAAGAACTCTTCTCCATTTCCTTACTTAGCTCCCCATTTCTCACTTTTGTCAACTCATTTCCTAGTTAATTCAAGGGAAATTTAGCACTAATGCTCCTTAAACTTGTTATCCTTTAATAATTTATCTACCGAATTTTTAATTTTGATAATTTACTTTTTGAACGTGTTAAATTGTTGCAAGACACCATTTTTAATTAATTTGACACTAAATAAAAGATTTGAAATTAGAAAATTTACATTAAGATTTGAATTATATTTGAAAATTTTTGTTTGGCAAACAGTTTGAACTACAATTCAAATCTTTTTACTATAGTATTTTCTCTTATAACGACTTGATTTTTTTTAAAATTTGAAATAAAATATGATGTGATACAAAACAATGGGATTAAGCCCACACTTGTATTACCCGACTCGATCTTGATGGGGGATATTTAGGATCGCTATGGTCATGTATGTGCTTTATATGTAATATATTTTATTCCACATATATTTTACCTATCTTGTGCGATCCATGTAGGAGATACGTGGTTTCTAGTGTTTTTCTTGTTCTTTTCAGTGTTTGACTAGTAGAGACGAAGAAATGTCAGACTGCATGTCTTTTTAAATGAATAATACTAAAAAATATCAATAATATTTAACATTATACATTAATAAAAGAGTAAATCCTATAATACATAATACACATATGAGATTCAGTCTTCGTTTAGTATTCAAGTTTAATTTCAATTAAAATATACTTTTACATTTTAATTTTTGTTTTTTTTTTTCTGAAAAATCAACAAAATTTATAACTATTTTTTAAAAAGTTAACAAATTCCAATTTAAAAAATTCATCTCTAACTAACTTACTAAACAAAGGCTTAGTCTCTATTACTAAAGTTTGTTTTGTGATTTTGGATTTTAAAAGCTGTTACCAAATAATAGAATTTGAAAAACATGAGAATATTTTTTGAACAGTTGTTTATGTTGTCATAATCTAAATTTACTAACATCCCCTTGATAATAAATTATATTATATTTCTAGGCAATATATTATATTATATTTTGTATATATAGTGCTTATATTTGTATCCAATAAACATTTCTAAAAAAAAGAAGAAGAAGAAGATGAAAATTGTTTTCCTTAAATACATTTGAGATGGAAATTAAAATATCCAAAACACTCTATGTGTTTACTTTGAACACCGCTTTTGTTCCTCTAATTATATAAATACTTAAAATACTCGCTTTGTTTGCCAAATCAGTCATAAAATACCAATTGAAGCAATTAAATTTTTTAAAATGTCAAGATTACCCTTCATAATTTATCTTAAATATGACCTAACTAAAAAGTTTAATAAGTAATTTTAAATTGATCAAATAAATAAATTATTTTGGGAATTTTTTTAAATTTTAAGATTGATTTTATTTGATAGTTTAGTTTAGTATTGTTTTAAATTGTATTTAATATAAGTTGGGAAGGGTAAACTTGGAGCTTTAAAAAATTCAATTGCTTCAGAGGGTATTTTGGGACTGATCTCAAAAACACAAGGTGTTTTGGGCATTTGCATAAAAAGAGGTGGAAAAGTGATTTTATTTTAAACTTATAGGGTGTTTTGAGTATTTTCCCTATTTGAGATAATACAAACAAATTATATATAAATTGAATTTTAATGGCAAAAAGAACATGAGTGTTGATCTATAAGGAAAAAAAAAAAAAAAAATCTAGAACAATACTATGTATGCCTAAATATATTGTACTAAATGAAAATAGAACAAGTCTACTCTAGCCAGTATAGTTTTATTTTTATTTTTTATAGTAATTTAGTTGACATGACATGAATCTATTTTAATAAGATGACTTTGTAATTCTCGGAAGTAAGGGAAGGGTGACAACTCAATATTTTCGTCATCGCTAAATAATGAGAAAGAATTGGTTACAAAGGGAAATAAGGAGAAGGAGCACCTACCACTAGAGGCTTCTAATGATCGTGCTCCTATCGGTCCTATGAAGGAAAACATACAATGGGGATCTTCTCATTACCATTCAAACCCACCCTCCTCAAAAAAGTAGTTTCATTTTGCCCGAATATATCGTTTGATCATTTTTATGTTGCTAAAAGTTCATGTATCACACCACGTAGAATTGACAAGATAATATAATGGATTTTAGAAAGGGAAAATCTTAATTTTTAAATTATAATTTAAAGTTCAGTTCCATGAATATAAGATCTTTTTTTTATTTTTTATTTTTTAATTTCTCTATCAATATTATATTGATGAGATCAATAAATGTGATCACCATGAAACCATATACGATAAATAAATTTTACTTTTGTTCAATGGCGCGGTCAATATTATAGTGATATAAATTTTTTGTCTATTTGTTTTAAATTAGTCTCTTGATTTCTTCTTAATTTTGTGTGAATCGGTGAATTAAATTGGTGAATATAGTTTTATTGTTTCTTTTATGATGAGGTTTTATGATGAGGTCAATATGAAAGTGCACCACTAAAAATCCAAAGACGAATATACCGATATAAATATAGGTAATAAAAAATTTTGAAAATTTAAGAAAATTGCTTGTAAAAAAAAAAAAAAATGGAGAACTTGATCTTGATGAGTCGAAGAACAAAGAACGAAGACCCGAAGAAAACGTGTGAAAAAATGGAGAAAAATATTTGAAAATAAAAAGTATTCCCATTAAGTGAGGAGATAAATAACTAATAAATATCAGTTACACATACATCAATTCTTAAAATAATAATAAAAATAATTTTTGTTCCATAAATTGTGAATCCATAAAATAAGGGAGATTTTTTTTTTTCCATAAAAAAAATCCAAAATTTCAAATAAAAAAATCAAATCCTCAAAATAAGGAAGGGTAAATCTTGAACAACAAAAACAAGAAATTTAAATTTTGTTCAAATTTACAAATAAGCTTAAAAGTGTTCATTTTTTAAAAGGGGTGCTTAAAAATGATCATTTTGTATAAATACTTTCAGTTTATAAGGGTGAGGAAAAACCTCATCTTTTGAGTTAGTTTTTGGGTTAAGAAGGCCCAATACTACCCAACACTGGTATTAGGGCCAAGTTAACCAACAAGTCTCAGCCCAATTCGGGAGAAATGGGTCGATGGCAATCCGACTCAGATTGGATGTGTGGTTGAGGAGATTGTTGAGGTAATCTCACATCAATTGTGGAGGGACATGTGGATAGTTTATAAATGTGAGGGAATATCTCATCTCTTGAGCTAGCTTTTGAGTTGAGAAGGCCCAATACCACCCACCATTGGTATTAGAGCCAAGTTAGCCAACAAGTCTCAGTCCAAGAGAAACAGGTCAATGGCAATCTGGCTTAGGCCCGATGTGTGATTGAGGAGATTGTTAAAATAATCTCACGTCAGTTGTGGAAGGGGCAAGTAGATAGTTTATAAGTGTGAGGGAAAACCTCATCTCTTGAGTTAGCTTTCGGGTTTAGAAGGCCCAATACCACCTAATACTGCTATTAGAGCTAATTTAGTGGTACTCACACATCGGTTGTGGAAGGGACAAGTGGATAATTTATAAGTGTGAGGGAAAGCCTTACCTTTTGAGCTAGTTTTTGAGTTGAAAAGGCCCAATATCACCTAACAAGATCATTGGTGTCTGTGGTATCCGAATACCAACTTCAGTCAAAGAAAGATCACACCCAGTTTAGTTTTGCAACTGTAGTAGCAACTTATTGGAACTCCATGAGATGAGATTGTGGCCAATATAAACATGTAAGCACTTGTGGAGGAGAAATCGTCCTTGTTGCTGGCCCAATATGCATATGAGTAAGGCATGGAATGATAGTGGAGACTTGCAGTCGAGAAGTTCATGATTAGACCTAACCCATACCCATAGATATATAGCGCAAAAGATGTATAGCAGTAGCGTCATTAATTAGAACGTCAAGTACAAAATACTGTTTTGATTAATCAGATCTTGCAAATGACATGATCAAGAAAGTAGCAACAACCAAAGCGCGATCTCTGACAGTGATTCAACACAGATTTCAGAATGAGCCTTGAGTTTTTCTTCAAAGCTTACTTCTCACTGTCAACAAGCAAATGGAACCTTTTGTGCACGACTACAACAAGTCGAACCAGAAAGAAGGATACCGGAACAATGAATGAAGTAAAAGCAATAGCGGCAGAGAAACCAAAACTAGAATGGTGGCTTAAGACAGCTTTGTGCCTGCTATGAAAGCGAATACCGTTGAAGCAAAATGGACAGAGAGTTAATAGCAAAACACCAGTAATTGGATACGCATACGTCTCATGGATGATTCTTGAAGTGAATGTAACGAGAAAGTGGATAGACATTGAGGAAGTTGAGCAACCGAAACCCAGTGAATCAAAAGCTAAAAAGAATCAGAATGAAGTTTTTCTCCTTAAAATTGCAAAGCCATCAATGGAATCGAATCCACCAGGCATTGCGATGGCTGCGGAGAATGTGATGCTCGCTATGATAGTTGCCACCAATGAATTAATGTTTGCCAAATTCTTAACAAGTTCAGGCGACCATTTGTTATATCTTCTAACCCGTTTTTCTGCTTTCTTTCCCTCGTTTCTGGTGGTGGTACTAGTAATCGCCAGACTGTCTGTGCTGCCTGCCGCAGCTTTCAACTCTGTTTCAGGAGTTATTTCAAAATTTTTGAACCCATCAATCTGTTCCAGTATTCTTTCTAGCATCAATGTTCTCTTTCCAAACTCGGTTGTGATCCGTTTCTTTTCAGCATTGTTATGAGAGAGACCTGGAAATTTTAATCGAGGAGAAATGAAAGAGCCAAATTACAATAAGACAACAAAAGCAGAATCACTGAAAAGGCAAAAAACAGTCAAGGAACTGGTGAGGAAGTGTTAGATATATTTTGAAAACATATCGAAAATCTTGAAATTAAAGTGGTAGATAATACATTTTGTTTACTATATGTAGTTGAACTATCACAAGGAGTTAGACAAAGCAGGTGTATACCAAAACAAGTTCGAAATGGCGCAATTTTGAGGTTGCTATAGTAGTAAAGAAATATCTTCTTATCTTTAGCAATTTGCGAACTTGATTGGATGATGTCAATAACGGTCATCCCCACCTTATTTATAGCATCTTTGTCTACCCTTTTCTCATTTGCAAGCTTTTTTAGAATTCTGTAACGGCCATGAATAGCAGCAACATGCAAAGCTGTATTTCCGTCTGCGTCTTTCTCATTTATAAGATCACTGAAAACTCTTCTGCGCAACAAATTATTCACTACCGTATAATATCCAGTTTCAACAGTGATGTGAAAAGCCGTTCTGTTTCTGTTGTCCAATAACTCACAAATATCTGGACATTCTTTTATGAGAACACTTATCGTGGGATTACGTCCGTTCCCCGCTGAGATGTGAAGAGCAGACATGCCTTCTTTGTCCTTAATTATGTAAGCAAGATTTTTGTTTTTCCTAGAAAATAGTTCCATAACATCCGCGTTACACAAACGTGCAACATAGTGAAGTGGCATCCATCCATAGTCATCTTGGATTTCTAAGATGTCATGTCCACATTTTTCCAACAGCTCGTTCACAAACTCTGATAAAACAGAATATCAAGTTTCTGATTGGTTTAAGATATTACAGACAATAATTAGCATGCATTTCATGTATGCACGCAGAAATATTGTGGTAGAAATGAAGTTAAAACATATAAATTCAATGATTCAACCCACAGTCTTTCTCTGAATCAGGGGAATAAGAATGAGCAATACGCCACTTAAGTACCGCTAGAAATCGAACTCATACAAAAACAACCACTGGAGAACGATACGGCAATATGCTCTGCCTAATTTATGTGCAATATGTATTTGGGATTTAGCTACCAATAAATATGCAATATTTACTGCTCTAACACTTCTTATAATTTCCACGCCAAACCGGCAAGTTTTCCAGTACTTTATTTAACTTTCCAGGAAATATAAAATAAAGTTGAATATTAAAAGACCGGAGAGATTTAAATATAATTTAGGGAAAGTGGAAATTATGGTAGAAAGTTAGAAAGTTGACTGATAAACATGCATGGATTTTGATTTCGTTTGAATTACTAATTAGTTTTTTTCTTTCTTTCTTTTTTTTTTTTTTTTTTTTTTTTTTTCCAATTGTTGTTGCTTAAACTTTTTGGCTTTCAACAAGTTTGGTTGTGGAATAATATGAAACGTCAATTTCATTGATGGTAGAAGTGGAACATATACAACCGCATAAATTAGAAAAAGGAGAGAATAACAAGTACTCATAACCTTATAGCTATTATGCATTTAATAAAAAAAATCTTGATCTTACTAAAATTTTTAGTTACAAGATTTTTAGTCACGAAAACTTTTTGGTGTGAGTCATGACTTTAACTTTTTCCCAGGACTAAAAATCTCATGGCTAAAAGTTTTACCATACCAAAACTTGTAACTAAATCTCGTGGATTTTGACAACGTTGTTCATATTGCTATTTTCTGTGACGCCCCCTTACTACGTAGGGCTGTCACTCCTTATTTTACTTACTTACTTGAAAATTTGGGGATATATTTTTTTTTGACTTCTTTTTTTTTTTCTTCAACATACATATATATATTTTTCATTTTGAAACTTACTTGTAAAACATTCGTCTTTAGTAACTTTTCATTACTACTCAAGTAAACGTTTACTTGAGGTATTTAGTTCCAAAATACGATAAAGCATAATTTGTCTTTATCATACATGCTTCTATACAAAACTTCTTTACATCAAAAGATTTGCGGAAACAATGCGTAGTGGTATCCATACCGCTTTCGTCTGCCGCCACATCGCTCCAACAATGCCCAACATTAAGCTGTGGGTTTCTTACCTACAGTATGAAATATAACTTGATGAGCTTTCGCCCAGTAAGCACAAACATAATCTCACAAAACATTTAAATCATCATGAAAAACATTCATTTATCATATGCATATGCGTGAACCAGTTATGTTCCATTTATGCATTTCATTAACTTTCTTATCTTTCTTATGGGCCCCCTTAGTGTACGTACCCTTGAAATTATAGCGCGCCTCTAGATACAGTTAGATGGGATTGCAAGTCCCTAACTGCTCTAGGAACATAAGTGATTACACCCTCTTACATAAACGAGAGGGCGAATCCATAATTTATCATAAAAATCCTCCACCTTGGTGGAGGTTGGTACGACACTTTACTTGTGACTTCTTACCATGTTATTTATCTTTAGTGAACATACCTTATGATGTCACTATATGATAACATACTTTTCATTTCATTAATAACATGGCATGGCATTCTTTTCGTTCATAGCATTTGCAAACATGACATTTTTATAAACATGACATTTTGCACATATAGCACTATTATCATCTTTTGCAAAAATAGCACTTTTTATCAACATAGCATTTTACAAAAATAGCACCTTTTATAAATATGGCATTTCGCAAAAATAGCACTTTTCATCAACATAGCATTTTACAAAAATAGCACCTTTTATAAATATGGCATTTCGCAAAAATAGCACTTTTCATCAACATAGCATTTTACGAAAATAACACCTTTTATAAATATGGCATTTCGCAAAAATAGCACTTTTAATAAAACATGGCATTTCACAGATATAGCACACGACATATTGCAGCACATTTGAAAACTACATACTTGAACATAATTTACTAGTTTTCATACTGCAGGTGAGGTTTGTACTTACCTCTAGTGCCGTGTTCTTTTAAAATTGCGTCCTTTCAATCGTCGGCAACCGCAATTCACTTTCCTGATATATCCAAAATATAGGATCAGGATCTTTTCGTAAGGCGTTGGTGGCCTACCAACACTCATATTTACTTTTGGTTGTATGTCCCCTATTCATAAAATCCATCTAGGCCATTTTTATCCCCATTCTTTATTGAACTTGGATAATCCTTATGAGGTTACATTGGGTAACCTTTTTGGGTTAGAGCCTTGTTCTCTTATTGGGCTTTGTTTATATATCCATGTTATTGGGTTATTTCCTTGAACCCATTAAATCTTAGCCCAATACACTTGTGGGTATCCTTTAGGGTTATGTTGGGTAACCCCCTTAAGGTTAACCTTGATTAACCTTGGGTCAACCTCTTGTCAACCCTTGGTTATCCTTAGGTATGTAACTCGGATCTAATATCCGGTTACCGTTCGTAATCGGCTTGTTCACCAATTTTACTATAAAATTCCTCTTCATTATTTTTGGAAAATCTTGTGCAATTTACTTCCCAAAAATCTTTCATTCTTCTTATAAAAATTCTAACTCCTTTTTGTTAGAAAATTCCTTAGCTTAAATTTATTATTTTCTTCAACTTGCAAATGTTTGGTTGAAATCCTCTTTTTCTTTTCTTTATGGAAAAATGTGAATTTCAAAGCCGAGCCCTTAAAATCTATGGTTTTCGAAATAATTATTTGTAAAATCATTTGGGGTCGGAAACCACCTTTGGAACGGTTTCCGATGCTAAAATGACCATTTTGGAACACTTCATTACTTTTCTAGAAGAGATTTTCGTGAGATTCATTTGTTGGTTTTCGGACACTCTGCGCGCCTCTCACAAAACGCGCCCAGTTTAAAAATCAGCTCGGAATCTGAAAAACTTTTCTTCATGAAAGTTGTAGCTATCGAAAAATTATAGAACTTTCATGTTTTGCACAAAATCTAGTTCGGCCTAGATCAGTACCAGTTTTTATTTGAAAACGGGTTAAGTCTGGAAAACTGTGTGGAGAACGTTCCAGAGTTCAGCCACGGGTTTCGAGCAAAACGAAGGCCTTTGGAGCCTTATTTCGAGATTCTGTCCACGCTGTCCTCTAGGAAAAGTTGTTCCGAACAACTTTTGTGTTTTAACTTTTTCCTCATTCGGCCTCTAAGGGCATGATATTTTCGTTTTCCCGAAACTGCTCAGGTTCGAACCCGAACTGGCAGTGTTGAGTGTTGTGTTCGGTTTACGTCTTAAGCTAGCATGCAATAAGTAGGCTGCCTTGGCAGATTTTTGGCCTAACCTTATGGGACATACAACCTATCTTCTAGCATGAAAAATCCATCATTTTCATGCACAAATTTTTGAAGCAACAAGCATAGAAAAATTAGCCAACCAACCCTAACCTATCAAGCACATACACACCAAAAATAGGGCCGAAAATTAAATGGACTTATGTCCTTACAAACCATTCCAAATCATCATTAAAAACCTTAAATAAAGCTTAGATTTGAGGAGGTTTAAGAGATTTTACCTCAACCCAAGTTAGGGTTTTGAAATCCCAAAATCTTCCTTGAAGAATCACCAAAATTTTCTCTCAATCTCCTCCTTGCTTGGCTCACGGGTTTGACACAAAGAAATGAGATCCAAGAGATCTTTTTGTTAGCTTTTTTTTTTGTCTCAAAACCGTGCATGAACAAGGTTGAAAACCTCCAAAAATTTTCAAGAGTTACTCACCTCTTTTTCCTCTTTCTCTCTTGCTCTTGGTCGGCTTCCTCTTGGTGGATGCACCAAAATCTTCTCACTTTCTTGCTCCCTCTCTTGTTCGGCCAATACACTCAAAAGCTCACCAAATTTTTTTCAAATTCTCTCTAGCTCTCCTCTCTCTCTCTCCCACGGATTTGGCTTCAAAAATCTGAAGAAGAATGCCAAAAGTTGGCTGCATTGAGAAGAGAAAAAGGTGGGTTTGCTTGCCTTGAATCAAGGCTTTAAGTCTTGTCTTTCTTGTCCAAGCTTTTAGCCAAAATCTAGGGGATTTTGAGGGGTGTTGAATCCGGATTTTTGGGAGAGAAATGGGCTGCTAGTGGGGTGGTTGGCAGCTGAAAAAGTGGGGGAGTGGAGGCCATGTGCAAGTGTCCTTGTTTGGTTGAACTTTGGTTAGACATTTAGTCACCAAAACCAAACTAGTTTCCTTTCTTTTCCTTGCTAGTTGGCCGAATTTAAAGGGGGAGTTAGGGCTGCCATTGCATTCCAATTTTTGGTTAGGGAATGGTGATGTCATTACAAGGACATCATCTTCCACTAACTCTTCTAAGGCCTTATTTGGCCATTTCGTCCTTTCGCGGTTCCTTTCGCGCTCTACAGTCATTTCCAACACTGTGATGAGCATTTTTATTTTATAATTTGATCCAAAAATTATTCCATTAAAGTTTTGGACCAAAACTCTCTTTCTCCAATTTTTCGGAGACCTTTTTGCCCTTAAAACGATTTCGGTGTGCTTGATCTATCTAGGGTGGATTTACGGCTTATAAAACTCCATTTTCGGAGATTCTTTTCATATTTCTTCATCATACTTGTAAAGTCGACGTTGTGACCCGTCCCGGTCAAACTTTGACTTTTTGGTCAACCCTTTGACTTTTTGGTCAACCCTTTGACTTTTGGTCAAATCTCATCCTTTTTCGTTCCTTTTCCTTTAAAAACTTCGTTCTTGGCTCGTAAAACATTAATTGAGTCTCAAAATCATAAAATGAGGACTCGAACATCGTTTAGATAAAATTATGAATTTTCATTATTATTCATAATTTTTCATATAACACATCATTGATACGTAAATTAGACTTTAATTCCTTATGAACAAGGAGATTACAAGTCTTCAAAATTTCGGGTCTTACATTTTCTTTGGTAAATCTTGTTATGTCTATGTGTAATTGTGTTCTGTTTCGATCTAGTTTTCTTGTGGCGATGGGAGATATTTCTTTGAGGAAGACTAGTGTGGAGGAGAAGAGGGCTAAGGTGCAGAAAGAGTCCAAGGTTTTGTCTGATTACATGCGAAAATCTATTGCAAGATTGACGTATTTGAAGAGGTAAGGCGTTTTCTTTTGAATTTAGCAGTGCAAACTTCAGTAAAATTTTGAACCAGATGCTAATTTTTGCTTGCCTTTCTTTGCAAATTATTTTTATAGAACGCTTGCGGAATTAGAGGACAATGTTGATTCTTGTGTGGCACAAATGGAGAATTGGAAGTCGAACTTGGCTGTGAGGGCTGTGAAGGAGAGACAATATATGCAACAGAGCGCCAATTCAAGATATTGTTGGTTTCCTTCCTAATGTTTATTATTGTTAAAAGCCATTTCAAGTTTTAAGAAGGTGAATCGCAATTTATTTGTTCGTTTAACAAGCATTTACGATTAGGAAAAATGGTTAGTAGACTAAAGGCTTGTTTATGAAATTGCTGTGGGATGTAATTAGAAACGGCGAGGCTTAGGAATTGATCCTCTTTAGTTTCAAGTGCTTACCTTCCTATTGGGAAGCGGAATTGGAAACAATCCGATTTGCTTTCTAGTGTTTGCTTTCATTAGAAATATGATTCATTTTAACTTAAAGATGAAGATGTCTTTGTCCATATAATTATTGGCTTAGTAGGGGTACAAAAGTTGTATTGCGGTTTTTTCAATTTGTAGAGAAACAAAATAATAAAGTTGGGATTGGATCTCCCTTTCTTCATCTCCCTATCATGTTGGCCCCTCCAAATTAGCAGTTTGATAAGTAAACACACCCAAAAGGCCTATAACAACCACATGTTACGTTACTCAGGAGAAGTCTTCGAGTGCTAATTGACAGGAGTTAAATGATCCAAAATTGTTGTGAAACTTGAATTCTTGGGGGAAACATTGATGTCTGTGATCTAAAAAGTCACTTGCAGACGTCAAATGGAAAAATATCATAGAAGCTTTGAGTTGAGGACAACGGTGTTGAGTAGGCGGTATTGTACGAAGGGTAAATTTATGTTTGTTGCAAGTATTTCAGAGTTTGTTTTTGATGGACGTACTGAATGATGAACTTGTTCCATCCCATAGTCTGTTATGCGTCCCTCTTTGAGGGTGATGTTGAGAATTCTGCACTGAGGATAAAATGGTTCTTGAGGAAGTTTTTCATATGTATAGCACCTAAGAGAGTCCATTAAGCTCTTGAAAGTAATTTCTCTACTTATTTTCAAGCTCAACATTTGTCTTCAATTTCCCTATTTGAAGTTATTCCCTGTATGATGTATGATGAGAACTTTCAGGGCAGGCCACGCTAAGTCATGTGGGTTACTCCTCGGATATAAGCCATGGGGTGTTGGTTGAAATGGCTGAGAACACAATGGAGTTAGAGAAGAAAACAAAGCCCGTCCTCGATGCCTTGAGAAGCTATCAGGACTTGCCCCTGGTAATTTTTCCATTTCAGCTGATGGAGTTCAATTTTTCATGCTGACTGCTAGGCAGATCATGAATCATCTGTTTGATTTGTATTTGTGGAGGATAAGGCCTTGGCTGCTTTGGCAATTGAGGACAAGAAAAGGCAGTACACTGCGGCTGAGAAGAACCTTCGGAGTAATATACCTGTAGAAAACTAATTGTTATATGACCGTCCCTTTCTCTCTCTCTCTCTCTCTCTCTTTTAGATAATTGTGGTATCCGAGACTTTGCCGCCCTTTTTGTCTATTTTTTAACAGTAGTGTTTAATTTGGTGATAGGATGGAGTGGATTCTTTACCCTTTTTATTGTTTACATCGCACCCTACATTTTACGTTTACCATGGAACACCAAAATTGAGTTTTGTTTCTGGATACTTCTTTTTAGAGCTTGCAGCAGTTTTACCTCCAAAATTTTCAAGTTTCCTAGTTTTCTAATTGGTTCAATATGTTATTGTTATTGCTACTGTTGTTATTATATCCTGTTTTGATTTTTTTTTTTTTTCCCTTATTGCTCTGAATCCCTATTTTGATTTTTAAGCACTCTTGTTTCGTGCTTAAATCAAAAGTCAACTCTTTAATTACACAATCCTAGAAGTTATAAAATTGAATCAACCCCTTTTACAAGATTAGGTCATTTAGAAGGGTGTGAAATAAATAAATAAATAAATAAATAATGAAGTTTCGAATAGATAAACGAAGGTCGAAGATTGCTTACATGTAGTTCTAGTTCAATATTTTTGGTTGAATTTACGCCCTCCCAAAAAAAAAAAATTTTTTTTGACCCTGCCACTGGACTAGTGATGTTCTACTTTTTATTATTATTATTATTATTTTTTGGGGTGAAAATTCGTTCAGTAATTTAGATCCAGAAATTTTGTCACATTGAGGGTGGTCCCCTAGGATTTTTTCTTTTTCCTCTTTTCGAAAAACAACGTCTACCTAAATCATTCTACTAGTGGTTGCAAGTA
Source organism: Ficus microcarpa (assembly GCA_025413485.1). NCBI lineage: Eukaryota > Viridiplantae > Streptophyta > Magnoliopsida > Rosales > Moraceae > Ficus > Ficus microcarpa. Next base: position 20,716,392 of record CM046387.1, read on the forward strand.
TAGGCTAGTGGTAAAACCAGTTTAAATTCCCTAAACCCAAATTAAAAAAAAAGAAAGGTTCAATGGAGAATACTGCAGCATAGTCAAATAACAAAGGAGAAGCAGTGTATCCTCGTATGATTTATAGATCTCTTGCTAAGCGAATCGCCCATTTCCCTGTCTGCTATAGTGGGACTGACTCGACCACCCCCAAATGAGGGGTGGTGTTCTACTCATAGCTTAACCCGACATACCATATGACAAAACATTTCAGCATTTATTGAAGTAAATGCCTATATGCATGAGTCGACAAAGAAGCAAGATCCACAATCAACTCTGTCGCATACCGCCCCCAAAGATGAAATAGAGACTACCAGTAGTGACATTAATTAGAATTTAGAACATCAAATCTAAAATACTTTTTCGATTAATGGTCAGATCTTGCAAATGACATAATCAAGATAGTAACAACAATCACAGCGCGATCTCTGGCAGTGACTCAAGACCTGAAGCCTCGAGTTTTTCTTCAGAGCTTACTTCTCACTGTCAACCAGCAAAAGGAACCTTTTGTATGATACGACAACAAGTCGAACCAGAAAGAAGGATACAGGAACTATGAATGAGGTTGAAGCAATAGCGGCAGAGAGGCTGATACCAGAACGGTGGCTTAAGACAGCATTTGTGCCCGCTATGAAGGCGAATACCGTTGAAGCAATGGACAAGAGAGTTAAGAGCAAGACAGCAGTAATTGGATATGCATACGTCTCGTGGATGACTCTTGAAGCGAATGAAACGAGAAAATGGATAGACATTGAGGCAGTTGAGCAACCGAAAGCCAGTGAATCAGAAGCCAAAAAAATTCTGAATGACGTTTTTCTCCTCAAAATTGCAAGGCCATCAGTGGAATCGAATCCACCAGGCATTGCCATGGCTGCAGAGAATGTAATGCTCGCAATGATAGTTGCTACCAATAAGTTAATGTTAGCCAAATTCTTGACTTGTTCCGGAGACCATCTGAAATATTTTCGAACTAGTTTTTCTGCTTTCTTTCCGTCATTTCCTGTGGTGGTGCTAGTAAACGCTGCATGGTCTATGCCACCTGTGGCTTTCAACTCTGTTTCGAGAGTCATTTCAAAATTTTTTAACCCATCAATCTGTTCTACCACTCTTTCCATCATCAATGCTCTTCTTTCCAAACTGGGTTGTGATCCGTTTCTTTTCAACATTGCTACGAGAGTGACCTGCAAATTCATAATGAAGGAAAATGAAAGAGCGAAAGTGGTCGAATGAAACAAGGAAAGCGAATCACTGAGTTGGAAAAAAAAAAAAAAAAAAGGGTTGGAGTCGGTGAAGAAGTGCTAGAAATATTTTGAAGACATTAATGAAAATCTTGAACCTTATAAAGGGGTGGAGAACATTATTTCTTTAATATATGTAAGTATTGCGATCACAGAGTTAGAGCAAACGTGTGTGTAACAAAACAAGTTCGAAATGATGCAATTTTGAGGCTGCTATAGTAGTTGGGAAATACCTTCTTATCTTTAGCAATATGCGAACCTGATCGGATGATATCAATAATGGTCATCCCCGCCTTATTGATAGCATCTTTGTCTACCCTTTTCTCATTTGCAAACTTTTTTAGAATTTTGTAACGGCCATGAATAGCAGCAACATGCAAAGCCGTATTTTCGTCTACATCTTTCTCATTAATAAGATCACTGAAAGCTTTTTTGAGCAACAAATTATTCACTACTAATCCATGTCCAGTTTCAACAGCGACATGAAGAGCCGTTCTGTCTCTGTTGTCCAATAACTCACAAATATCTGGACATTTCTTTATGAGCACATTTATTGCGGAATTACGTCCGTTCCCCGCTGAGATGTGAAGAGCAGACATGCCTTCTTTGTCCTTTATATAAGCAAGATTTTTATTTTTCCTAGAAAATAGTTCCATAACATCCGCGTTACACAAACGTGCAACATAGTGAAGTGGCATCCATCCATGGTCATCTGGGATTTCTAAGATGTCATGTCCACATTTTTCCAACAACTCGTTCACAAACTCTGATAAAACAGAATATCAAGTTTCTGATTGGTTCAAGATATTACAGACAATAATTAGCATGCATTTCATGTATGCACACAGAAATATTGTGGTAGAAATGAAGTTAAAACATATAAATTCAATGATTCAACCCACAATCTCTCTCTGAATCAGGGGAATAAGAATGACCAATACGACACTTAAGTACCGCTAGAAATCGAACTCATACAAAGACAACCACTGGAGACCAATACGGCAATATTGTCTTCTCAAATCATTAGCTTATTTTTAACAAATTCGTTGGACAGCTTTTCTACACAAATTCATTAGACAGATAGGTTAGGCAAGGTGAACTTACTTTCTTCGTTGAAGCTCGGTATACATGTTTGCCTAAACCCCATGGAAATTAGGTTCAAGCATGTAGCGTACATCCGACTTAAAATGAGTCCACATCTTGCCATCAAGGGGCCGCTCCACATGCGCTGAAGGTAACCTGCAAATTTAGCATAAAGTGAGCAGATCAACGACATGTAAAACAAGTAGTTTTGTTGAAAACTCTTCTTTCTTATGAGATCTTAGCACAGGATGATGAACTCTTTGCCTTCACTACAATTATACGACAGCTTCGAAACCTTGTGGCATCCCAACTAAATGTTTGATGCACTTGAGTAACATCCAAGTGTCAAAGTAATTTAAAGCAATGTCTCAATTAAATTTGGACCCAGATCCTCTGTCCCTTTCTTCCGTCTCTTCTTGCCAGTCCCCACAAATCATTATCTGACAGATCAACACCCATCAAAGGACCTAAACCGAAAAAGATTATGATATCCCTCCGTTAGAATTAGGCATTCCCAATAAATTTTCTGTGTCATCTTTTTTTTTTTTTTTTTTAATTTAATTCTAAAACGGAGGGATTTGATGTTCTTCTTATTCCTTTGGTGTATTTTGGTGAGTGTTGACTTGTCAAGTAATTGTTCGAGGAACCAGAGAAAGAGATAGAGGAGAAAACAAAAGATCTGGATAGTAAACTATAGCTTTCCCCTATACAAACTCGAAAAAGGTGTAACTATGCCTGAAAGGGACAAGTTAAGACAAACTTACGTCGGTCCCATATATAGCCAACGGGAACATAGGGCAAGCGAATAACTGCTGCGTGCATAACAGTCATGCCGCTCCTTCCTGACAAGAATCCATAATTTTCCGGAGAGGAGCAGCTCGGAAATATTTCAAGTATGCGACGAGCGATTTCATAAAACTTCCTATCGACAGCAATGAAGAGAGGGGATTCACCAGCAGCATTTGTAACACATGTTAAACTCAGGTCTTCTCCAATTAACAGCTCGACCATATCGCCGTGGCCGTTGCGCACAGCTTCATGCAGCGCTGTGTTTTTCTCCTGGTTCACCGCCCTGATCAACAGGTGATCTGTGCGAGCTTCTCCAACTACTTGATCTCTCCTTTTGGCATGGCTTATCAGAAGATTAGCCACTTCTAGATATCCCAACCTTGCTGCAATATGCAGTGCGGTTTCGCCTTTAGCATTTTGCTCGAGCAGAAGCGAGGGATGTTTTTCTAAGATCTTCTCCGCGAACGTTTTGTTTCCGGATTTTGTTGCAATGTGAAGACTGGTATTTCCTTGGCCACATGTTAACTGGCTACCGATCTTTGAATCCTCAAGCGAACTGCTAGATCCCCAAACCGCAGCGTCATACACTGATTGATCCATTAGTGCTATCGTTTCTTTCAGTTACTACTTCTGGTTCTTCACCATTTTTTGAAGGACTTCTTATTAGGAAAGTCTATATTAATATTGGGGGAAGTTAAAGTTTTGTATTTTATTATCTTTATTAGAAACTTTTAGGGCTTGTTTGGTTCACTATCTCATTTCAAACTAAAATATATTTTTTCGTATCAATTTTTGTCTTTTTCTGAAAAAATTCTTGTCTTTTCTGAAAAGTCAGCAAAAATTTTCAACTCAAACTTAATTAACGAACCAAATGAAGCCTAATAGTTATTTATAGTCATTGTAATTTAGAATAGTCTTAATTTTAGGAGATTTGTAAGTATTAGTCAACTTACTCGATTCTGTATATTATAACTTAACTTATATTTATATAAGAGATTATTCGTAATACTCCTCACTAATAAATTCATTATTCTTAATCCGTGAAAGCACATCTATATTAAATATCTCTGTGTTATTCTCCTCCTTCTTCTATTACTAATATTATTATTATTATTATTATTTAATTTTCAATATGGTAACCTTGAACCTTCCCCCCCTTTCTTCACGTAATTCCACCCCCAGGGCAATCTCATTCCCCAATTCCCTACCCACTCGCCTTTGCTTCGCGTTTCTATCACCATTAAAATAAATAAATAAATAAACCCTCCCGCATCTATCACCCACAAAAAGAAAACTTAATTATCTCTTTTATTTTATTTAATATCTTATTATTGTAATTATACTCAAACAAGTCACTGAGCATTTATTTTTTTATTTATTTAATATCTTATCATTGTAATTATATTCAAATGAATCACTGATCCTCTGATCCTTTACACTTTTGTGCTCTCTTTTGACGATTGTCATCCCTACGCCATTGCATCTCATTTTGACGATTAACGTCCTAGCACCTATGTGCCCTTTTCTCTTCTGATGATTGCCATCCTCGAACCTAAGTGCTCGTTGTCTTCTCCCTCCTCCTCTGATGATTGTCGTCCCTGCATCATAGTGCTTGTTGTCTCCTCCCTTCTCTTCTAATGATTATTGTCCTCCTGCGCACAAGTCCCATCTCTTCCTCTCTTAACGCTTGTCGTCCTTTCTTTGCACTATTGCACCCCAATATCTTTTATTTTTCTAGAAGTTCAAAAAAAAAAAAAGCAAAAAATTTTTTTATTTATTTCAGTTTCTTCTATTATAGTTCAAGATTGGATATCCTATCGGAGCTCCATATTGCAGGAGCATATTAGGAAAGTTAATATTCATATTGGGAAAAGTTAAAGTTTTGTATTTAATTATCTTTTATTAGAAACTTTTTATTATTTGTAGTTATTGTAATTTAGAATAGTCTTGATTTTAGGAAATTTGTGAGTATTAGGCAACTTACCAGATTTTGTATATTGTAACTTATATTTAAATGGGAGAATATTCATAGTGTTTCTCACTAATGAATTCGTTGTTCTTAATTCGTGAAAGCACATCTACGTTAAATATCTTTGTGTTATTCTTGCCCTTCTTCTATTATTATTATTATTATTATTTAATTTTCCATACTTCTCTCTACAAATGATATGCATCTTTTTATTTTTATTTATACATATACATACAATCTCATGGTGCGTAGAAGTTAAAGTACAACGACAACTTATTTTATATAATAAAAATAATTGTAGAAAAATGTGACATTTGGTTTGAATATAAAAGAACTTCTTGTTTACTTACATGTTTTGAATTTAGTCCACTTAAGCTAGCTTTACGTCTTTAGTAATTTTGAGTAGTATTAGGGGTAGGAACTCCGATCCAAAATTTTAAATATAAGCTCAATTGTCATCTGTTTATTGATAGATACAATTAATCAGTGGCGGAATTAGGTATATATTTTAGTGGGGGCATATAGCAATTTAAAAAAAATAGAGAAGAATAAAGTATAAAAAAAACTAAAGGGAAAGACTATTAAGAAATTCTAATTTTTAGTGGGTAAAACTGAAAATAATCATAAAATTTTTAGGATAGAATTAATTTAGTGGGGGCTATATGAGAATTTTTAACTTTTAGTGGGGGTAAAATTGAAAGACTATAAAATTTTAGGGTTAAAAATGACCAAAAAAAAAATTTTAGTCAGGGCTACAACACCCATTATGCACCACATACCTCCGCCACTGCAATATATTGATGTGATAATTCTTTAAACACCTAGTAATAAAAAAAATGACAACTCACGTGCCAACTAAATTAATATTCAAAAATTAATATTAGAATTGGTATTCTTAGCATTTTTGTTTTGGTTTTGTTTAGTATTTGATGCTAGAATGCAGTATGAGTTAGGCCATGGAAAGCTACTTAGAGAGTAGAAAATCTAATCAAATTCTTAGGTTGCGTTTGGCATATCTAAAAAGGAAAAAAAAAAAAAAAAAAATCTCAATTCAAGTTGAGAATACGTAATGAATTAGTACTCAAGGAAGAGAAAAATAAGTGTGGTATGATTTTCAAAACTAGAAATTTTAATTTGAACTGAAATGTTATTGGGTTGGAGTTTTCAAACCAATATGCCAAACATGAGCCTAACAAGTACAATAGTTGATCTCTATCTTGCTTGTATTTTATATAAAGAATTTTTTACATCAGTGCACCATGAACTTATCGCATAATTATAATATATATTGTGAACTTATAATTTTGACAATTTTCACCAAGAACTTAATAATTTAACCCCCCCCCCCAAAAAAATGATAACGATATTGATTCTTTAATGTAAATTAAGAATTGATTTGCACATAAGTTGTTATTTAATAGCATGAAAGGTCATTTTTATATCTACTATAAATGTACATTCCAGGAAACGAGATGGAAGTAAATGTTGTTTGGTAGTCCTCTGTCTATGTTCTCTGTCAAAAAAAAAAAAAAAAAAAAATCACGTTTCTTATCCCTCAGTGCTCAGTCCACGCCAAAACGGCAAGTTTTCCACAACTTCTTTAACTTTCCAGGAAACTTAAAAGAAAGTTGAATATTAAGAGACCCCAAAAATTTTAATATAATTTAGGGAAAGCGGAAATTAACGAAGAAAGTTTTAAAGTTAACCAGCAAACATGCATGGATTTCGATTTCGTTTTACATGTAATTATGTTTTTTTTTTTTTTTTTCTTTTCAATTGTTGTTGCTTAAACTTTTTGGTTTTCAACAAGCAAAAGCTATCTGACAAGTTATCTAAACACTTTCAGAAATAACTTTTAGCCTCTGTCAAATAGACGTCAAGTTGAATTTTATGCCAAAACATGCCCCTTTAAAAAAGTAAATTAACATTTTGAATTTCTAGTTCAGCTTGCTGCTTAAGATCAACTAATCTTCCAACCAAAATATTCGTTAAAGCTCTATTCTAAGATATTAAGGATCCAAAAAGATCATGCATAGCTCATTAGTTTGAGCCAGGAAATTTGAAGTCCATCTAATTATTCTAGTTATATGGGGAAAAAAAAAGTTAGACAATGACAAGTATTCGATACCAAGCTTGACATTTGAATTCGGTTGGGTTAGAGTAAAATTAAAAAGAGACGAGAATGCAAAGACATTTAATATGAATGTGTTTATGTTCTCGAATTAGGAACAACTAGAGGAATTTAGTGATGAGCACTATAAATGGGAGTTTATATATATACATATATATGTATGTATGTATATACATATATATAACTTTTAAATGGTTAACTCCTTTTTTATAACCATTCATGATTTAAGACAAAATTATAGAAAGTCATGCATGTATTAATTGCATTTGATGATGTGCCATTTTTTATGACTTGCTATAATAGGTAAAACGCTGGTTTACCTTTTTTTTTTCTTTTTTTTAATGAAAAGGAAAATTTCATTTCACAATAAACAAAATCTATAATTGTGTTTGATAACAAACGGATGGAAGACACAAGTGGAGGTTATTGCCTCTATTATTACCAAAGCAAAAACATTAGAGTAAAAAAAAAAAAAAAAAACACCAAAGGAATGGAAACATCAACGCCCTTATTATAACAAAACAAAAGAAAGATCCACCGGTGGCAAGCTATCGGCCATCAAACGGAAGCCAGATTTGAGCGGAGCCACCCCAGAAGGACAAACTACCTCCAAGATAGGTTAAATCCGTCCCAACGGATACGCTGCTCCATACACATTGACCATCACGAGAAAGCCAACATCAAAACAAGTTCGGAGACTGAATATCTGGAATCAAAATCCAGGCTCCATGATGGAATGGAATCTTTTTCCTTTTTATTTTAGTTTCCTTTCTTATAATGTTACGACTCTCTTTTAACAAATTTCTACTTAAAAAAAATTGCATCAAAGTGACTACATCCTTCATTAACGCATTTAGACATTTCAATGCAACCATCAAATTCAGACTGCTATACATAATAACTTCCTGATAAAATACTCCAAACTATGGGACCCTGGGTGCCAAAAAATAAAAATAAACCATTAGTTTAAACATAAATAAATACTATATATGGTTAGTAAATTAAAGCAATCCGCTTTTACTTTTAACAATGGACAAGGTATTAGTTTCCTGTAAGAAAACAAAAGCAGTCTATACATATTGCTTCCAAGGTTTTATATACAACTTATAAAGGAAGAAAGAAGGAAAAGTACATAATGTCATGCTTTGTATTATATCAAAAGTGTACATATCTTTAAATCTAATCAAAATTATAGTAAATAAATAAAATAAAATAAAATAAATAAAATTTTTAAAGTTATATATGGGTTTAAAATCTGAGAGTTCTTATTGAAATTCATCTCACACCTTTTGAGCTATTATTCCCAATAGATTGTTTATGGTAGATTGTGAATTTGTCCCACTTCGCTAAGTTATTGGGCTGTTTTGATGTTTATATGTGAATTAAACACTTTTTCTCTCTTGAGTTACTTGTAGGTATGAGTTACACCCAATTTCATTTAACGTCGTATCATATATGTTAAATTGAGAATTTGTCCAATATCTTAGTTACTGAACATTTATGGCCTCGATACGTGGCACCCTCTCGCTAACTTTCGAGAAAATATCTGTTGTTAATCTGCAACCAGGCCAATCATGTTTTAAAAATCACAGTGAAAAAGAGCTGCATAGAAAATTATGTCCTAAAAGAAAAAAAGAAGTTCTTCATTTGTTCTGCCAAAGTACAAAAAAGCAAAAGCCACCTTAATTATTCTCTTTTTCACATTGCTATTGATTAAAATATAGCTTCAAGAACACAAACGAAATTAAATACCAACGTGATAATCATTTCGGCCAAAAAGTGAATCTTATTCTAGTAGTGCCAGCTTTAACAAATTAGAAAAAGAAGAGAATAACAAGTACCCTTTAAATCCTCTGCATTAATTTCACTTTTAGTCATAACCTTATAGCTATATATTATGCATTTAATAAAAAAAATTTTGACCATACTAAAATTTTTAGTTACAAGGTTTTTATTCACAAAAACTTTGTGGTGTGAGTCCTGACTAAAATTTTTTCTCATGACTAAAAATCTCGTGACAAAAAGTTTTATCATACTAAAACTTGTGACTAAATGCTTATATGTCACAAGATTGTGCTTAATAAAAATGATATTTTGTCACACAAAAATATTGACTGAAAGTGTTGGGAGCAAATATTTGACTAAAATTTTAGTGCTTCCATGGTTAATATACAAAAATTAAGGAATGAATTAGTTTCCCTTTAAATAAAAATATTTATAAAAAAACCATAACAGTATAAGCTATCTTTCCACGTCATACTTAATGGACTTTATAAATTCAATACTCATTAATTGCCCCATATATTTTTTGGTTAATTATCTAATTCGTCACAACCATCTAATTTATATCAAACAACTAAAATAACAGTAATCATGTGTGGGTAAATATTCGAATAATCAGTAAAACTTATATAGATCAAAATTACATAGTCTATTTAAACTAAATAACTAGTTAGATAATTACTATAACTTTTATTTTCCCCTACAATTGATCGGCGCCTTTTTATTATAATACTATAATTTTGAATTATTTAAACTATAATTTTACTTTTAAGAGAGACTAAGATCATCAGTTTAATTTATTACTCATAACAATATGAGTTAGCATCTTGTGATTAAATGACAAATTTTAGACTGCTGCATCACTCAACCGATTATCTTTTCTAGTACCTGTTATCCAAGTTCTTAAATTGGGGATCCAAGACACGAGAAAATGGGAGATTACGAACCTGGTTCTCCAAATTTTTAAAATGACGAGTAGTGTAAAATACTCAAAACTATGGGACCCTGGGTGCCAAAAAATAAAAATAAACCATTAGTTTAAACATAAATAAATACTATATATGGTTAGTAAATTAAAGCAATCCGCTTTTACTTTTAACAATGGACAAGGTATTAGTTCCCTGTTAGAGGGGGAAAAAAAAAAGGAAGAAGAAGAAGAAGAAGAAGAAGAAGAAGCAGTCTATACATATTGCTTCCAAGGTTTTACATACAACTTACAAAGGAAGAAAGAAGGAAAAAGTACATAATGTCATGCGTTGTATTATACCAAAAGTGTAAGTAACGTTAAATCTGATCAAAATTATATAAAATAAATAAAAGAAAATAATAAAATTTTTAAAATTATGTATGGGTTTAAAATCTGAGAGTTCCCATCTAAATTTATCTCTGATCGCACCTTTTAAGCTATTATTTCCGATATGAAGTTTACGTTGATTGTAAATTTGTCTCACTTCACTAAGTTATAGAGTTATTTTGATGTTTATATATGGATTGGACACTCTTTCCCTCTTGAGTTACTTTTAGGCATGAGTTACACCCAATTTCATTTAACGTCGTATCAAATATATTAAATTGTAAATTTATCCAACATCACTTAGTTACTGAACGGCCTCAATATGTGGCACCCTCTCGCTAACTTTAGAGAAAATATCTGTTGTTAATCTGCAACCAGGCCAATCATGTTTTAAAAATCACAGTCAAAAAGAGCTGCATAGATAATTAGGTCCTAAAAGAAAAAAAGAAGTTCTTCATTTGTTCTGCCAAAGTACAAAAAAGCAAAAGCCACCTTAATTATTCTCTTTTTCACATTGCTATTGATTAAAATATAGCTTCAAGAACACAAACGAAATTAAATATCAACGTGATAATCATTTCGGCCAAAAAGTGAATCTTATTCTAGTAGTGCCAGCTTTAAAAAATTAGAAAAAGAAGAGAATAACAAGTACCCTTTAAATCCTCTGCATTAATTTCACTTTTAGTCATAACCTTGTAGCTATATATTATGCATTTAATAAAAAAAAAATTTTGACCATACTGAAATTTTTAGTTACAAGATTTTTATTCACTAAAACTTTGTGGTGCGAGTCGTGACTAAGACTTTTTCCCATGACTAAAAATCTCGTGACTAAAAGTTTTATCATACTAAAACTTGTGACTAAATGCTTATATGTCACAAGATTGTGCTTAATAAAAATGATATTTTGTCACACAAAAATATTGACTGAAAGTGTTGGGAGCAAATATTTGACTAAAATTTTAGTGCTTCCATGGTTAATATACAAAAATTAAGGAATGAATTAGTTTCCCTTTAAATAAAAATATTTATAAAAAAACCATAACAGTATAAGCTATCTTTCCACGTCATACTTAATGGACTTTATAAATTCAATACTCATTAATTGCCCCATATATTTTTTGGTTAATTATCTAATTCGTCACAACCATCTAATTTATATCAAACAGCTAAAATAACAGTAATCATGTGTGGGTAAATATTCGAATAATCAGTAAAACTTATATAGGTCAAAATTACATAGTCTATTTAAACTAAATAACTGGTTAGATAATTACTATAACTTTTATTTTCCCCTAAAATTGATCGGCGCCTTTTTATTATAATGTTATAATTTTAAATTATTTAAACTATAATTTTACTTTTAAGAGAGACTAAGATCATCAGTTTAATTTATTACTCATAACAATATGAGTTAGCATCTTGTGATTGAATGACAAATTTTAGGCTGCTGTATCACTCAACCGATTATCTTTTCTAGTACCTGTTATCCAAGTTCTTAAATTGGGGATCCAAGACACGAGAAAATGGGAGATTACGAACCTGGTTCGCCAAATTTTTAAAATGATGAGAAGTGTAAAATACTCAAAACTATGGGACCCTGGGTGCCAAAAAATAAAAATAAACCATTAGTTTAAACATAAATAAATACTATATATGGTTAGTAAATTAAAGCAATCCGCTTTTACTTTTAACAATGGACAAGGTATTAGTTTCCTGTTATATATATATATATATATATATATATATATATATATATAAAAGAAGAAGAAGAAGAAGAAGCAGTCTATACATATTGCTTCCAAGGTTTTACATACAACTTACAAAGGAAGAAAGAAGGAAAAAGTACATAATGTCATGCTTTGTATTATACCAAAAGTGTAAGTAACGTTGAATCTGATCAAAATTATATAAAATAAATAAAAGAAAATAATAAAATTTTTAAAATTATGTATGGGTTTAAAATCTGAGAGTTCCCATCTAAATTTATCTCCTCGCACCTTTTAAGCTATTATTTCCGATATGAAGTTTATGTTAATTGTAAATGTGTCTCACTTCACCAAGTTATAGAGTTATTTTGATGTTTATATATGGATTGGACACTCTTGCCCTCTTGAGTTACTTTTAGGCATGAGTTACACCCAATTTCACTTAACGTGGTATCACATATATTAAATTATAAATTTATCCAACATCACTTAGTTACTGAACGGCCTCGATATGTGGCACCCTCTCGCTAACTTTCGAGAAAATATCTGTTGTTAATCTGCAACCAGGCCAATCATGTTTTAAAAATCACAGTCAAAAAGAGCTGCATAGATAATTAGGTCCTAAAAGAAAAAAAGAAGTTCTTCATTTGTTCTGCCAAAGTACAAAAAAGCAAAAGCCACCTTAATTATTCTCTTTTTCACATTGCTATTGATTTAAAGATAGCTTCAAGAACACAAACGAAATTAAATATCAACGTGATAATCATTTCGGCCAAAAAGTGAATCTTATTCTAGTAGTGCCAGCTTCAAAAAATTAGAAAAAGAAGAGAATAACAGGTACCCTTTAAATCCTCTACATTAATATCACTTTTAATCATAACCTTATAGCTGTATATTATGCATTTAATAAAAAAAAATTTAATCATACTGAAATTTTTAGTTAAAAGATTTTTATTCACGAAAACTTTGTGGTGCGAGTCGTGACTAAAACTTTTTCTCATGACTAAAAATCTCGTGACTAAAAGTTTTATCATACTAAAACTTGTGACTAAATGCTTATATGTCACAAGATTGTGCGAAAAAATGACATTTTGTCACACAAATATGTTGACTAAAAGTGTTGGAAGCAAATATTTGACTAAAATTTTAGTGCTTCCATGGTTAATATACAAGTAATCTAGCCCTAGCAATAATTTTATGTCTGGCTTCATCATAAGGTGAAGTATTCGAATCATTTGTCAAATATTTTTAGAAATCCATTGTTTAGTGGAAGTAAAAATTGAAGAGATTCAGTTTCCTTATCATGTTGCCTCAAGAGGTGTTACGAGGAAGAATGTCAATCTTGACTCGAATTTGCTGATGATACTGCTAGGAAAATGGCTTAATCAGTGTATCCGTGAGTTGATCAGCATATTACACAAGAGATACATGAAGTGCATCACGCTGAACTTTGCCACGCATAAAATGAAAATGACAAGCAATGTGCTTTATTAGAGAGTTGGAAACGAGATTAGGTACATATTTTATTTTTGTGATTACTTTTTAGTCGTGAAATCTACTAATTTTCCTGATGCAGGGATAGTACTCAGGTCAATCTTGATCATTAAGGGTGGTTTGAGAATTTAATACTTGTAAATTTAGTTTTCCTAGTTTTTCTGGGGTTTATTATGAGAGAGGTTAGGGAGAAATGTAGAGAGTTTGAGAATGTGGGATTCTCTTACAAATTTTTTTATCATCATGATGAATTACTACGACAACGGAAAGAGGATGTCTTAGTCTGAGATTGAGGTAAACCTCTATAAATATTGCATGTTCTTGCTTATTTAGGGTTCGTTTGGTGAATAAGTTTAAATTGAAAATTTTAAATTTCAATAGTAATTTTTGTTGACTTTTTAGAAAAAATAAAAAAAATTTTCAGAAAAGACAAAAAACTTTTTCAGAAAAAGACAAAAACTGAGATGAAAAAGTACATTTTAGTTTAAAATGAGTCGATGAACCAAACGGAGCCTTATTTTCTTCTACATTTTTGTTGCTACCAATAATATAGAATTAGAGTGTCTAATTCTTAACAGTTTGTATAAAAGCTTTTAGTTTTAATCGAGGTGATGGCTGGTGAATAAGGAATATCACTTGCAATCAACAAATTTAACGGGAAGAATTTTGCGTTCCGAGGAAAAATTGCACTTGCCCCTTCTAAGTAAGAAACCAAAAGGAATGAAAGACAAGGATTGGCAACTCCTTGATAGATAGGTGTAGGGAGTAATCTGGTTGATCCTGTTAAAAAATGTGGGTTACAACATGGCGAAGGAGACAACCAAAGCAAGGATGATGAAGGTATTTTATGTTAAAATTGAAGATGGCGGAATGTAACAATCCATGTCTCATTTTGATAATGTCCACTTTGAGTCTCGTGCTCACACGATTTTGTTTTTGGGCATTACTCCAAAAGGCCTCATGCCAATAAGAGGTGGTATTTTTACTTATAAACCATTCATATATATCAATTTTCAAACGATATGAGACTGCACAGCTTACTATTTTCCTTATACGGATTGATAATTGTCACACGGAATATATACATATATATACACACCAATGGCAACACATCTTAATGAGTTTAGTATGATTTTTAATCAATTATTATAATTTGAACTTTATTACGGTGATTGGCTTCGTACACTAATTCTTTTAGTGTCTCAATCAAACAGTTGGGAGCCTACTAGGGCTGCAGTAAGCAATGCTGTAGTCGATGGGAAGCTTAATTATAATGATGTTCGGAACACTTATGGTTGAGGAAGTTAATAGAAAGGACTCCCAACTAATGAAAAATAAAACAGAGAGATGAGCGGAGTGTCTAGAACAGAGGAACGTAAAAATAAGAAAAATAAAAAACTAAAAAAAGGCGCTAAAAATTCGAATTTATAAATTGCAAAATAGGCTTGAAAGTGGGAGAAAAGTACATTTCATCTTGGTTGAAGATCAAAGGATGTTTAAACCCCAAAATAACATGTTTTCATGTCAACTAAACGCCCGCCAACGTGAAAAACATTCTCACGTTGACTGATGTTGAACTAGCCACTAGCTTGGTTTATAAAGACTAGTTGGATAGAGTTTTTGCTTTTATTTTTAATCAGTGAAATAAAAAAAGTAAAAGTTGTAATTATTTGGTAAGAGTTTGGAAATACATTTTTGACATATAATCCAAATATTTTTTAGAAACAACTTTTGGACCCAAGAAGGTAAAAGCATCATATAGGAAGCTCTTCCAAACAAACGCTAAGACTTGAGAGGTATGTACTTGTGACTGAAACCACAATCTCTCTTTCTTTTTGATCAAGTTAAATATTGATGTTTTGCTTTGCCATAAAAAATAAAATAAAATAAAAGTTAAATATCGATGTTTGCTTTTGGCTAGATGTTCCTAGGATTCATAACCTTTTCAATATCTCTAACCCTATTTTAAAAGGGAATAGTATATTACTCTAATGTTGCTTGTTGTGTTATTTTTTCGATTTGATTTGTATGAATGCTTGTTTTGCTTTCTAAACCTTTTAAACATTCTTAAGTATGATGCAAACGTTCTCAAGTATGATGCACATTCTTACCGAATGTATATTAAAAATGCAAACTTTTAAACATATAAATGAAAATGCAACATTTTTACTTCTTTAGCTTCTGAGATCATCTTATCTTCTACGGCTCTTTTCACCTTCTTCGATTCCTTAATTTCGATTTTCCTTTGCTTTCTCTTCAACCCTTCCTTGGCCACCTTTCTTTCTTTCTGGTGCCGGTTTTTTAGAAATTTTCTCTGTCGATGGCATTTTATCTGCCGAAGCCATTACTCGAAGAGACCTCTTCTAGGGAGTAATGTATTTCTCTGCCAACTTCGTGGGTTTGGACATGGTTGGTTTTGAAAGATTATCCGACATTCACAGACTTCCAAAAGCTTTATAGAGGGTGTTGGTGGTGGTGGTTTCAGATGGTTATAGAGTGGTTTCTGATGGTTTTTGTGAATGGTATGAACTCTTTCTCTCTCTAAATGGGAGTTTCTCTCTCTAAAACACTGTAAATGGTTTGAAATAAAGTTAGAGCAAATGATGGAGTTTTGGGTGGGTGGGAAGTGAGGGTAAACCAGAAATTTGGCATCCCTTAAATGCTTCTGGGACTCACATATCAGAAGTGTTGATGACATGGTAGTGCTAGTAATGGAGGTAAACAAAAATAGTGTTATTTTTAATAATATTTTTCCCACAAGTGTTACTTTTGAAATTAACCCTTACAGGATTAGGTCATTTAGAAGGGTGTGAAATAAATAAATAAATAACGAAGATTTGAATAGATAAACGAAGGTAGAAGATTGTTTACATGTATTTCTAGTTTAAAATTTTTGGTTGAATTTAAGCCCTTGCAAAAAAAATTTGACCCCTGCCACTGGACTAGTGATGTTCTGCTCTTCTCTTTTTCTTTTTTTCTTTCTTTCTTTCTTTCTTCTTCTTTTTTTTTTTTTTTTTTTTTTTTTTTTTTTTTTGAGTGAAAGTTCATTCAGTAATCTAGATCCCGAAATTTTGTCACATGGACGGTGGTCCCTAGGGATTTTTTCTTTTTCCATCTTTTTGGAAAACAATGTCTATGTAAATCATTCTACTAGTGATTGCCGGCATAGGCTAGCGGTAAAATCAGTTTAAATTCCCTCACCCCAAATTTAAAAAAAAAAAAAAAAAAAGGTTCAACGGAGAATAGTGTAGCATAGTCAAATAACAAGGGAGAAGCAGTGTATCCTCGTATGATTTATAGATCTCTTGGTGAGTGAATTGCCCATTTCCGTGTCTGCTATAGTGGGACTGACTCGACTCATAGCTTAAACCGACATACCATATGACAAAACATTTCAGCATTTATTGAAGTAAATGCCTATATGCATGAATCGACAAAGAAGCAAGATCCACAATCAACTCTGTCGCATACCGCCCCCAAAGATGAAATAGAGACTACCAATAGTGACATTAATTAGAATTTAGAACATCAAATCTAAATTTCTGTTTCGATTAATGGTCAGATCTTGCAAATGACATAATCAAGAAAGTAACAACAATTAAAGCACGATCTCTGGCAGTGACACAACACCGACTTCAAGTTGATCCTCGAGTTTTTCTTCAATGCTTACTTCTTACTGTCAGCCAGCAAATGGAACCTTTTGTAAACTACTACAACAAGTCGAACCAGAAAGAAGGATACAGGAACAATGAATGAGGTCAAAGAAATAACGACAGAGTGGCCGAAACCAGAACGGTGGCTTAAGACAGCATTTGTGCCTGCCATGAAGGCGAATACCGTTGAAGCAATGGACAAGAGAGTTAAGAGCAAGACACCAGTAATTGGATACGCATATGTCTCGCGGATGACTTTTGAAGTGACTGTAACGAGAAAATGGATAGACATTGAGGCAGTTGAGCAACCAAAAGCCAGTGAATCAAAAGCCAAAAATAATCTGAATGATGTTTTTCTCCTCAAAATTGCAAGGCCATCAGTGGAATCGAATCCACCAGGCATTTCAATGGCTGCAGAGAATGTAATGCTCGCAATGATAGTTGCTACCAATAAGTTAATGCTAGCCAAATTCTTGACTTGTTCAGGAGACCATCTGAAATGTTTTCTAACCGGTTTTTCTGATATCTTTCTGTCATTTCCTGTGGTGCTAGTAAACGCTGCATGGTCTATGCCACCTGTGGCTTTCAACTCTGTTTCGAGAGTCTTTTCGAAACTTTTAAACCCATCAATCTGTTCTAGCACTCTTTCTGTCATCAATGCTCTTCTTTCCAAACTGGGTTGTGATCCGTTTCTTTTCAGCATTGCTATGAGAGTGACCTGCAAATTTGCAATGGAGGAATATGAAAGAGCGAAAGCAGTTGAATGAAACAAGGAAAAGCGAATACTGAGTTGAAAAAAAAAAAAAAAAAAAAAAGAAGAAGAAGAAGAAGAAGACGGTTGGAGTAGGTGAACAAGTGTTAGAAATATTTTGAAGACATTAATGAAAATCTTGAACCTTGTGAAGGGGTGGAGAACATTGTCACAAAGAGTTAGAGCAAACATGTGTATAACAAAACAAGTTCGAAATTAGAGCCTGCTATAGTAGTTGGGAAATACCTTCTTATCTTTAGCAATATGCGAGCTTGATCTGATGATATCAATACCGGTCATCCCCCACTTATTGATAGCATCTTTGTCTACCATTTTCTCATTTGCAAGCTTTTTTAGAATTTTGTAACGGCCATGAATAGCAGCAATATGCAAAGCCGTATTTCCATCTACGTCTTTCTCATTAATAAGATCACTGAAACCTCTTTCGTGCAACAAATTATTCACTACTTCTTCATATCCAGTTTCAACAGCGACATGAAGAGCCGTTCTGTCTCTCTTGTCCAATAACTCACAAATATCTGGACATTTCCTTATGAGCACATTTATGGCGGAAATACGTCCATTCCCCGCTGAGATGTGAAGAGCAGACATGCCTTCTTTGTCCTTTATATAAGCAAGATTTTTATTTTTCCTCAAAAATAGTTCCACAACATCAGGATTACCGATACGTGCAACATAGTGAAGTGGCATCCATCCATAGTCATCTTGGATTTCTAAGATGTCATGTCCACATTTTTCCAACAACTCGTTCACAAACTCTGATAAAACAGAATATCAAGTTTCTGATTGGTTTAAGATATTGCAGACAATAATTAGCATGCATTTACAAAATGCACGCAGGAATATTGTAATAGAAATGAAGTGAAAACATGTAAATTCAATGCTTCAACCCAAAATCTTTCCGTGACTCAGGGGAACAAGAATGAACAATATGCCACTTAAGTACCGCTAGAAATCGAACTCATACAAAGACAACCACCGGAGACCAATACGGCAATATGCTCTGCCTCATTTATGTGCAACATGTTTTTCAGATTTAGCTACCGTTGGTTTTGTAATATTACTTCTTTAACACTTCTTGCGCATGTACTCCGAACACCAAGCTCAAGCATAACTGTTTTTGTCTTCTCAAATCATTAGCTTATTTTTTATTTTTTTCTTTTTTTTTTTTTAACAAATTCGTTAAGACATCTTTTCTACCCAAATTCATTAGACTGATAAGTTAAGCGAAGTGTACTTACCTTCATCGGTGAAGCTCGGTATACAGTTTTGCCTAAACCACATGTAAATTAGGTCCGCACATGTGTTGTACATCCAATATGAAATGATTCCGCATCTTGCCATGAATGTGGCTCTCCGCCAGTGCTGAAGGTGACCTACAAATTTAACATAATGGAGCAGATCAACAACAAGAAATAATTTTTCTGAAACTGAGTAATGAACAACATTTTTAGTTCAAAGGTTTAAAAATACAACATCACTAAAAAAAAAAAAAAAATTACTATAGACGTCACATCAACTCTTCTTTCTTCCGAGATCTTAGCATAGGCTGATGACCTCTTTGCCTTCACTACAAATGTACGACAGCTTCGAAACCTTTTCGCATCCCGACTAAATGTTTGATGCAATTGAGTAAAATCAAGTGCAAAGTAATTTAAAGCAACTTCTCCATTAAATTTGGACCCAGATCGTCTGTCCCTTTCTTCTGAAAACAGAATCCCTCGATTAGAATTATCCCCACATATTTTCTGTCTCATCTTTTTTTTTTTTTCCTTCTTTTCAAGGGATTTTTTGAAGTGGAGAGATATGATAATCTTCTTTGTTATGTTAGTGTATTTTGGTAAGTGTTGACTTATCAAGTAATCGTTCGAGGAAACAGAGAAAGAGACAGAGGAAACAACAAAAGATCCGGGTAGTAAGCTATAGCTTTCCCGTATACAAACTCGAAAGAGGTATAACTATGCCTGCAAGGGAGTAAGTTAAAGACAAACTTACGTTGGTTCCGTTTATAGCCAAGGGGGACATAGTGCAAGCGAATAACAGCTGCGTGCATAACAGTCATGCCGCTCCTTCCTGACAAGAATTCATCCTTTTCCGAAGAGGAGCAGCTCAGAAATATTTCAAGTATGCGACGAGCGATTTCATAAAACTTCCTATCAACAGCGATGAAGAGAGGGGATTCACCAGCTGCATTTGTAACACATGTCAAACTCAGGTCTTCTCCGATTAACAGCTCGACCATATCGCCGTGGCCGTTGCGCACAGCTTCATGCAGCGCTGTGTTTTTCTCCTGATTCACCGCCCTGATCAACAGGTGATCTGTGCGAGCTTCTCCAACTACTTGATCTCTCCTTTTGGCAAGGCTTATCAGAAGATTAGCCACTTCTAGATATCCCAACCTGGCTGCAATATGCAGGGCGGTTTCGCCTTTTGCATTTTGCTTGAGCAGAAGCGAGGGATGTTTTTCTAAGATCTTCTCCGCGAACGTTTTGTTTCCGGATTTTGTTGCAATGTGAAGACTGGTATTTCCTTGGCCACAGGTTAACTGGCTACTGATCTTTGAATCCTCTTCACCTGTGGAATCCTTAAGCGAGCTGTGCAATCCCCAAACCGCAGCGTGGTACACTGACTGATCCATTCGTGCTATCGTTTTTTTCAGTTACTACTTCAGGTTCTTCACCATTTTTTGAAGGACTTCTTATTGGGAGTGAATATTAATACTGGGGAAAGTTAAAAGTTTTGTATTTAATTATCTTTATTAGAAACTTTTAATTATTTGTAGTTATTGTAATTTAGAATAGCCTTGATTTTAGGAGATTTGTAAATATTAAGTAACTTACCCGATTCTGTATATTATAACTTGCATTTATATAGAAGAATATTCACAATGCTCCTTACTAATAAATCCATTTTTCTTAACCCGTAAAAATGCATTTACGTTAAATATCTTTGTATTATTCTCCTCGTTCTTCTAGCATCACTACTACTAGTACTATTATTATTATTATTTTTTCTTATTTAATTCTTTATACGGTACTAGAGCTTAAGATCCAAGACCTTAACACCTCAAAAATTCCCACCCCCAGTACAATCTCATTCCTATATTCCCTTCCCACTCCCCTTTGCTTCACGTTTCTATCAACATTAAAAAAATATATATAAAAAAAAAATCCTCCCGCATCTATCACCCACCACCAAAAAAAAAAAAAAACTTAATCATCTCTTTTATTTTATTTAATATCTTATCATTGTGATTATACTCATATGAGTCACTGATCCTTTAATCTTTTTTCTATTTAATATCATTAATTTATTTGAATTGTGTATTCAAATAAAATGTGTGTTTGGATATAACATTCGAATACAGTAAAGGTAAAAAAAATGAGTTTGATGTTTAAAAAGTGAAAATTTAGATTATGATTTAAGTTGAATTATTGTAAAATAGTCAAAACATTTAATGCACTTGAATGTTTCACTACCAATCAATTACTTTTTAAACTACTTTTTTTTTTTTTTTGAATTTGAAAGTAAGGGATTTGAACTTTGCACCTTTAAGTGAAGTCAGATGAAGTATTATTGTTAGGTTATACCGACAACCACTTTAGCTATTATTTTCTATATACTGAAGTATGACAATTTGTTCCACCTATGTTCTTCTTATTTTGATGAGTTCCACCGTTCATCATTTGTTCTAGGAAAGGATATGAAGTTGTTAATAAGTTAACTTCTTCCATGTTTCAACACAATATCTCTTTTATTTACCGGGGTTTTTTTCTACGAAATTTTTTTCTTAGCAACTGCTTTAATGAGGCACAAATACATTATGTTCGTTAGTTCCTTCTGGTGGGTTCCTCTAGGAACCTCAGGCTCTTCGAGTTTTTAGGAATTTAGATTTTAGTTGGCCATTTGCATTTTGATTTTTTGACTTCAATCGTGTTACTTTATTCGTCCTGAACACTTTTGTATTGCTTCTCTCTGTCCTATTTAATAATATTTGGGGTTGAAATATCTCTTTGTAACTCGACGCTAGTTAAATTCTCTCTTCGTCTTAAAAAAAAAAAAAAGTAAGAATTTGATGAATATTTAATCATTTGGTGTTTTACCTAGTTGAAATAGGATAAATTTCCAAATATCAGTTATCCTTGTTCAATTGGCTTGGTTTGAATTCATTCCAAACACTAACTCAAAGAGAGAGGCAGGTCAAACTATGGCTTAAATACTATATTAAACGAGTTTGGATATAATTCATCCTCAAAAGCTAGCTCAAGGGGACAGGTACATAATTCACATATAAACTCAACAAAATTGCAGTAAATTAAAAATGTGAGACAAATTACAATTTAACGATCCTCTCTGTTTATTTACTTAAAGTTCAGCAAAAAACTTTATCTTAATAATATTCGCACTCTACAATTCTCTTATAAGTAAGATGAGAATTTGAATAAAGCAAAAGTTTGTGGAATCGAGACATTTTATGCCTTTTCTTTAATTTGCTTTTGCCTTGCGTCCCTATAAAGTAGCCTCCTATGCGACACACGTTATTTCAGTTTATGCTGAGCTCAGAACTGAGAATTAGCTCGATAGACCAAAAGATTGCATTCTAGCTATTTACTCTCCAATACAATTATCAAAAATAAAAATTAAAAAAAAAAAAAAACTCTCGTTGAAGCTTCGGCTTCCACGACCGTTTTTAAATTCCTTCTGTTATCATTGAATTTGATAAATGGGGAAAGAAAATATACAATGAATATAGGAATTAAAATATAAAAGTCAATCTCTAAACTCCTTGATTCAAGGATAGAAAATGTAAAATTTAAATAATTACCAATTACTGAGATTCTAAAAATAAAATCCGAAGATATTAGGAAATAGTTACATATATTTATGCTTACATACAATGCATAAATATTACTGAATAATCACACAATTTTATCAAATCATAATATAAAATTCATCAAATTGACATGAACTTTGTTCTAGCACGTTAAGTCCTCATGGCATCACCTATGAAAAATAACTCAACATAACGTTAAAATTAACTAAATACTATTGCATCACATTGCTCTTGTTAATTTCGAGGTTAATTTCTAAAATTATTACTAGTTAGCATTTGGGGTGTTACACACCACCTTTGGTTGGCAAAGTTTTTCCACCACATCCAATGCACTTTCTTATTTGATTCTGAACCGCCCCACCAAAACTTGGCAATAGTAGCATGAAGGTCATCACGAAGAGTGTGAGGAAGTTGGAAAACGCTCATCATGTATGTTGAAGTAGCTTGTCCAATAGCCTTGATCAAAACTTCTCCACCTGCCATGTAAAACAACTTTCCTTTCCATAGTCGAATCTTCTTCACAACTCTCTCCTTAATACTATTAAAAGTTTTCCACTTGTTGTGACCAATAAACGAAGGAAGTCCTAAATATTTACCATGATTAGGCCCCTAACTATCGAATCCCAACTTTCGACAGATAACCACTCTATATTCCTCCACAACATTAGGGCTAAAAGTAACAAGGGATTTCTCAAAGTTAATGTGATGCCCTAGAAATTCATAAACTTGATTCATGGATTATTATGATGGATTTTCTTCATTAATATACTTCTAATGAATTATTTTAATGAATATTAAATTTTGAGATCATGAATGATAATATATGTATCATCGGTGTGATATGTCGATGATTTTAAAATGTTAAATTTCTGTATTTAAATGAGAAATTTTAAATATATAAAAGATGAGTTGAATGACATATAAATTTATACGAAAAATGTGTTATGTCGTATTAGAGGGATAATGTTAAATTGATAAGAATCCTGATTTTTATTAGTAAGTCGATTTAATGATCTTCGTATTTATTTTGATCATACTAATAGCTAAGTCTTGGGAGTATAATTGGGGATTTAATGTGTCACATAAATAGAAGATGAGTGATTAGTAGAAGATTAATCAAAAATTGTGCCTGATTTGAAATCAATGGTGTAGATTTGATGCTAGAGAATCCTAGCCAAATCAATGGCCAAACCTTGGATGATAAGTGACCAATGAGAACTTAGGGTAAGGATAGGTATGATGGAAGATCCAATGGATGTGAATAAATATAACAACTTTGGATCAATGGTGGAAATTGAAAGAAAGAAAAATAAAATAAAATTAACTAGAGCAAAAGGGGGAATCGGTTTTAAGTTTCAAAGCAAGGGAAATGTGAACAAATGAGAAAAGAAGAAAGTAGTGCATGCATGCAACACATGTAAGAGATGGCATAGTTTATTTTGGCAAGTTGACCTAAGGAAAAGACAAGTGAAAGTGACCTTTTGTCTCTACCTTGTTGAACCAAATTTCATCCCAAAAACCCTCTTTGAAGTGGCAATAATGCAAGGGTAAATTCAGTCAAAAATTTTCAATTTTACCCCTCAAAAGACAGCTCCCCTTAAGGTAAAAGTTGGCTGAAAATAAGCCCCTAACACTTCATTTTGCTCTCACACAAATTAAGCTCACAAACCCTAACTCTCTAGCCACCAAGCTCAAAACAAAAAGAAGAATCACCAACTCTATTTTCCATCTCCAACACCCCTCAAGCTGTAACGACCCGCCTAGCACAGGCCATTACCATACTTATGTACATACATTCATGAGACAATACATATACGAAACTTACTTACTTAAAACGTGAAACACAGCGGAAAATTTTTTTTTTTCTTTTCTATACAGTGCATATAGAAAGCTACGGAATAATAAGAATGAACGGATAATAGTACTTGTGCGTACAAACATTAACCTTAACTAAATAGTAGTAATTAAACATCCTATGATATTCATAGAAATTTCGAAACACGTAGCGGCTTCCGTTTCCCACGTTTCACATTGCCCGGCCACGCGACTCCATCTTGTACCATCAAATGCTGACAGGTTGTTTACCTACAGCATAAACTTAAAACAATGAGTTTTCGCTCAACAAGTACAACTCCTATTCCGTGACACATAACCTAATATACATCCTATTCATGAAATAGCAATTCATTTCATCATGCAACACATCATTGCATATTGCATGCATGAACCAATTATGTTCGCATTATGCTTTCTTATTTTATCATAGCTTACTTTCACTACTTATCTTACTTAGGGGCCCTTAACATAAGTGTTCGTACCCGGCGTGCAACTATGGAATGGTTGGGGCGGCCAGTCCAATTCCAACTCAATCCATAGTCCAACCCGACCTTGAACGGGTGGTACGACATAGGCGACTTGTCGCCCTTCTCTTCTTTTTATAATATCATACTTAAACTCGTTATTCTTATTAGAATTAGTGAGCATACATCTCGATGTCACCTATTCATGCTTCATAATCATACCATATCCTTAACTTAACATGCATCTCTTACTTAGTATACCTCATAGCATAAGCATAAGCATATCCTACTACATAAAACATAGCATCGAGTATACCATACAACACACAGCACATCACACATCAATTATATCTAGGTAAGTATACAACTAATAGCCTATGCTATAGGCGGCGTTGTACTTACCTTGCCTATGTTTGATGTTATGTTGCTCCGCTTTTGAGTTTAGCCGCAGGGTACTTCCTGCTTAATGGAAGGATTTAGGTAAGGTCTCTAATCTATGACCATAATATGTTGGTTTTCAACCAAACATTCATGCAATACTTTGGTTATATATCCCCTAAAATATAAATCATAAACTATCTTATGTGTGGTTACATTAAGTAACCTTATCCACTTGGGTTACAATAATAGTCCTATTGAACTCATACCATGGCCTAGTAGGTTACGTTGGATAACCTTCCACGCTAATCCCATATGCAGACGTATAGGGTTAGGTCATCACCTAACCTTGGGCTTATAACTTAACTTAATTCATACTAGGTTAACCAATGTTAACCTCTAAGGTTACTAAAATCAACCCCCCTTCGGGTCAACCTTGGGCTTTGGGGTTAAGCCCGGTAACTCGGGTATAATTCCCCGGTCATCATCCGTCTTTGCTTGATTTTATAAACTTAGCTTAAAAATTCCTTTTTCTTTATCTTTGAAAAAGTTTAGCAATTAAGCTCAAAACTTCCTTAATTTCTCATAAAAATTCTTGGTTCTTGGAACATAGTTTTATAAAATGGTTGAAAGTTGAAAACTGCCTTTGGAACAGTTTTCGTAGTTAAAATAATGCTTTTTGGAAGGAAAAACAGTTTTCCTAAGTTGACTCTAGAAAATCCTGTGCAGGAATTTCTTGTTCCTTGCACAGTTTTCAGAAATCAGCTTATATTTAAAAATCCAGATTAAATTAGAAAATGTTGTCTTCACGAAAGTTTTAGCTCTCAAAGAATTCTAAAACTTTCATGTTTTAAGAAAAATCCAGTTCTACCTATATCTTTATCAGTTTTCGTTTGAATCTCGCTAGTCGTGTAGACTAAGTCTGGGCAGACCAGTCTCAGTTTTCTATAAAAACGGAGGCCATTGGAGTCTCATTTTGGGAAATGGTTCACGTTGCCCCCTAGGAAAAACCCTGTTCTACAACTTTCGTGTTTTACGTTTCACCCAGCTCGGCCTCTAAAGGTCTTAAATTTCCACTTTCCCGAAATTGGCCAGTTTCGAATCCAAATTGGCAGTTTCGGTTATTAAGTCCGGTTTACGTCCTAATTCGTGGATTCTATCTCGACCGACCACTTCGGGAGCTTACATAACAATTATGCAGTGTTTCTATCATCCCATACATTCAAACATGCTAACCCAACGTACCCATGCAGCCCCCAAAACCGATTGCCCTAGTCCTTGGCTGCATGGTTTTCTACCTTGCATACCCATAACCATTCATGCCATACAATCATAGTTCATACCCTAGCATGCATTCACACTCTTACATACTTAATTGGGGGACATATAACCTAATGTAAACAATCTAGCATGCAATCCTAACATTCAATTAGGCATATGCAATAATAGATCAAAAACTTAAACCAAACCACCCTTAGAGTCTAATCAAGCACCATAAACTAAACTAAGGGCAAGAAAATAAAATTTGAGCTTATGCTCTTACAAACTTTGCTTGAAATACATTTAAACTTTAATTTAAAAACTTAAATGAAAATAGGGTTAGGGTTTTGAAAAATACCTTGAATCACTTAAAGGTTGGCTTAGGGTTGATTTTGGCACCCAAAAATTCAACTCTTGGCCCCTAACACCACAACCGGATTTTCCACACCAAAGTGGCACCAAAAATTTCTTTTGACCTCAAATCTTGTCCTCCACCTATGGCTCGGCCACAGCACAAATGGTCCCCAAAAATTTCAGTTTTTCCCACTGTTTTCCTGCTCAAAACCGTGGCTGCCCTAGACCCAAAAATGGTCTCAAAACTTGTTTCAAACTTGTTTTCTTGATGGCTCAATCAAACCCGAATTGCCCCTAACTTGTTTCTCAAAAACCCTTGGTTTTTCTTTGGCTTTTCCTGCACTTTCCATACTCGGCAGCAGTTTAGAAAAGGGCTGAAAAATTTTTCAAACTCTCCCTCTTGGTTCCTTGGTAAAACCAAACACTAACCCTAGGATTGGCTTAGGAAAATTTTTGGTTTTCTTCCTCACTCTCTCTTCCTCTCTCACTCGGCTTTTATGGAGAAAAAATGCAAGAGTTTAGCAAGAATTTTCAATTAAAATGAATAATGCTCACCCCTATTTATAGACAAAGGGAAACTTTTAGAAATTCTAGAAAAACCCCTAAATTTTTTAAAATCACACAAAATCCATGCATAGGTGGCCGGCCATTTGCTTAGTGGAGAAGGAAAAAAATTTCTAGAACATGCCACATGTCTTGCATGGCTTGGTTCACAAAATATTTATGAGGTCATAATTCAAAAAGGTGATGATGTCATAATTTAAAAGCCTTATTTGGCTACTTTTAGAAAAAACAGTCTAATTTTAAACTTAACACAGATAAATTCAATACTGTGTTTACTAATACACAGTACTGTTATTTTATACTGCAGTTAAAATTTTATCTATGTAAAATCGGACTGGAAAATTTTTTTCTTATTTTTTCAAGCCCTTTTGCCCTGTGCCCTAACTTAGTGTGCTTGATTTTTCTACGGCGGTTTTAGTTCTCATTTATGCCATCTTGCCCGAAAAATGGGTTTTCGCAGTATTTCTCCCATACTGCATGTCACAAAATTACACAGTCATTGTTTTGACCATTTTGGTCAAACTTTGACTTTTTCGGGTCAAAGTTGACTTTTTCGGTCAACCCTTTGATTGTTCTAAAATCATGCAAATTTCATCTCTTTTCATCCGAAAAGGCCATTTGCTTATCAAAACAAGCATATTTGAGTCTTATGATGCTATAAGAATTCATAACACATAATAAAGTTCTAAATCGAACTTTTTCGTAAATGCCTTTACGGCATAATTTAATTCCTTTAAAAAGAAAATAGTAACATAGAAAAAATCAGGTATTACACAAGCACCCCCCTCCCTTTATTTTCAAGCTCTAAGCAACCCCATTACCAAGTTCAAAGAAGTATGGAACGGAGTCAGAGGACGTTTTACTAGAGGTAACCTAGTGGTATTCTTCGTGTTTTAGTCTTTTTTGGAGAACTAAAACATGATGTTTAGTTATGATCTTAATATTAGACTTCTTCTTATCTAGGAAAAAGTTTTGGGAAGAACTTGGGAGGTTCGAGAAATTAAAGGATCCCCGGAGCATTTCGGTAAGATCTATGAACCTTGTTGAAGTTTACAACTGTTGTGATGATATAGCATGCATTAGAAACTTTGATATGAAAAATAAATTATATATTAAGATTCTACAAAGGATAAGCTTCATTTTAGGTGAATCACTTGATTTGCTTTTATATGTCTAAAGTTATGTGCTTTGAAGTTGTGACACAAAACTAGAGAAAAAATGAACCTCTGAAGACATAGCCTAGTCACGGGTTTATTGTACTCCGAACCCTTTAGACTCAAAATTTTGGATTATAAGTTATAAAACTAAAAATTATATTCTTTGAGCTTTCCAACAAGGTATCATATGTCTTAAATGGATAAATGTGAAAATTTTGGCGAATTTTATAAGTTTGGACTACGAACCGAAAATCATTGCTAGAACCCTATACTAGCCACGGGTTTTGTAGATTTTGAGGTAATAAACCATAAATTTTTATAAAACTGTTTTTATCATACCAAATAGACATTATAAGCTTTCCAATGATATATCTTTTGTCTTATTTGGACTTGTAAGTAAATTGTTATGATTTTTCTAATCTTACCCAAGAATCTGGACTTGTGGTACAAACGTGGGATCAACAGTGACAAAATCTAAGTTTATGGTGTGAAATCTTAAGTACTAAAGGAAATATCTTTACCATCATAAAGTAGACATCTTAAGCTTCAAAATGATATCATGCATTTAAAACGGATATGTACATAAATTTTAATAAATCCCTTAAGATTGTATTGTACTCTGGTAATCTGAAATTTTACCAAAAGACACTTAGGAAAACGTCCACATTAATATTTGCAATGCTTGAAATCTTAGAAAACAAATTATAAAGACAGAAACTAGATGTTTCAAACTTTCTAACAAGTAATCAATTGTCCAAAATGAAGTTATACTCAAATCTAAATAAATCTTACAAGTTAAAATCCTATACTGATAAAACGATTAAAACGGATATGTACATAAATTTTAATAAATCCCTTAAGATTGTATTGTACTCTGGTAATCTGAAATTTTACCAAAAGACACTTAGGAAAACGTCCACATTAATATTTGCAATGCTTGAAATCTTAGAAAACAAATTATAAAGACAGAAACTAGATGTTTCAAACTTTCTAACAAGTAATCAATTGTCCAAAATGAAGTTATACTCAAATCTAAATAAATCTTACAAGTTAAAATCCTATACTGATAAAACGATTAAAACGGATATGTACATAAATTTTAATAAATCCCTTAAGATTGTATTGTACTCTGGTAATCTGAAATTTTACCAAAAGACACTTAGGAAAACGTCCACATTAATATTTGCAATACTTGAAATCTTAGAAAACAAATTATAAAGACAGAAACTAGATGTTTCAAACTTTCTAACAGGTAATCAATTGTCCAAAACGAAGTTATACTCAAATCTAAATAAATCTTACAA
The DNA here is from genome assembly GCA_025413485.1 of Ficus microcarpa. Taxonomy (NCBI): domain Eukaryota; kingdom Viridiplantae; phylum Streptophyta; class Magnoliopsida; order Rosales; family Moraceae; genus Ficus; species Ficus microcarpa. The sequence goes on from CM046387.1 coordinate 20,746,496, forward strand.
GTTAAAATCCTATACTGATAAAATGATTAAAACGGATATGTACATAAATTTTAATAAATCCCTTAAGATTGTATTGTACTCTGGTAATCTGAAATTTTACCAAAAGACACTTAGGAAAACGTCCACATTAATATTTGCAATGCTTGAAATCTTAGAAAACAAATTATAAAGACAGAAACTAGATGTTTCAAACTTTCTAACAAGTAATCAATTGTCCAAAACGAAGTTATACTCAAATCTAAATAAATCTTACAAGTTAAAATCCTATACTGATAAAACGATTAAACATTAAAATGTGACATAAGGGTAAGTCGTAATATATGAATATATCTAGCTATAAAATGAGTTGATTTTAAGTATATGACCAAATAATGTGAAAAACCCTAATTTCATAAAATTAAATCACAAGTTTTAATGGGCTAAGATAAAGTATACTAGAGGGTTATTGGGTGTATACCAAGAGATTACCTTAGTCCAACTAAATGAGCATAACTAAGGGGATTGGACAGCCCAATAACAAAATAGAAGTATACCCTTGGGTGACTCCTAGTCAGTTGATTAATTAATTAATTAATTAATTAATTAATACATAACCAAATGTAATTAATAAATAAATTAATTAATTAATTGATTAATAATTAATTAATTAATTATAAGAGTTAATGTATGATAATCAAGATTATTATGTTAAATAACTACATAATTATAATACATGATTAATTAGAGATTAATTAATCATTAATCATTGATATAATCATCAAAATAATTAGGGATGATTAGCTAGAGATTAATCAAACATTAATTATTATGTTAATTAAATTATTAATTATTACTATTAGAATTAATAATTATTAATTATTATATGAGAAAAAAATATTTAAGTAACATAATTAAATTATTAGCAAGATAATTATTAATAAGTAAATTAAAATTATACAATTTAATTATAATTACTTAATTGATTAAAGTAATAATTAACTATTACTTAATTAATTAGTTAATCAATTAATTAATAAATTGATTAATTAATTAATCAAAATAATTAATTAAATTAAATTAATTAAATAATAATTAGTAAAAATTTATTTTAACATTTAATAATTAATAAGAAGTAATTGTTAAGGTTAATTATGATATAAGTAAATTAAGTTCACTATAGTTTATAAAATAAATGAATAGTTGAATAAAGTAATATAACTATGATTCTATCTAATAATGAGATACTGTTAATCAGGACAATTTCTTAAATTTGCATAGTAGGAGATAAAACTCCGGAAGTTTAAGCACATAAGACAAGTTTGTACAAACTTCACCTACAGCATGGAAGAAAATATTTTTCTTTGTTGATGTTCTATGTTTGCTATGATTTGACTTGATGATGTGATGAGTATATGAATTATACATATTGCTTTGATTAAGTATTTGATGTGCATAATTTCTCTTGCATTGGCATGATCGGCATGCTTCACAGATAATTATGCCATAATAATAGATATATAGTGACATGTAAATCTATACATTGTCATAATTAATGAGAATAAGGCAAATAAAAAATATGATTAAGTGTCGTACCAACCTCCAATTAGTGAGAGGATATGATAAGAACGAAAGTTATAAGATTTGACCTTAGAGGCTGTTGGAGGGTCGCTCCCCTAATTCCCCATTGGTTGGGCGCATATAGGTATAACACAGGAGCCCTTAAGTAGACAAGATATGTATATAATAAAGCATAAATGAACATACATGATCACATGCACTTTTGAACATTCTTGATGTTACGTATGATGATATGACTTTATAAAATATTTTGTGAGATATTATTTGTACTTGTTGAACAAAAGCTCATATGTATATGTGTTCGTGCTGTAGGTAACGCAGGTAAGCAGTCCGCTATTTAGATATTTCATGGACCAACGAAGCTGTGCGGAGGCGATGAAAGAAGGGAGTGGGATACCACCACAAATTTAATTTCCGCATTTAGACTTCCTAAATTATTTTATAACGACTATATTTATAGTTATATTATAATGTTTTGATACTACTAAATTAGTATGAGTACTTTACGAGAAAAAGACTTTGGACTCTTTCGTTTTAATCAATATAAAATATTAGCTTTTTAATTATTATCTAAATACGAATTTGAATAGGATAATTATTTGCTAGAGGTTTTTAATTCCCTCAGTTAAAAATTTTTAGTAATTCTAACTTTTGTAGTACGAATATGATTTAAAAAAATTATGTATTTTTAGAACCGAATATAAATAAGTGTTAAGACTAAATTAAGGGGTTGTTTGGTGAATGAGTTTAGTTTAAGATTTTTAAGTTTCAATAGTAATTTTTCAGAAAAGATAAAAAACTTTTTCAGAAAAAGACAAAAATCATGATGAAAAAAGTACAATTTAGTTTAAAATGAAAAGGAAACCAAACACCCCCTAAATAAAATTAAGTAAGCTAGTTAATGGTCCGAAAAGTCGGGTCGTTACAGTTAATCACTTGTCCCGAAGCGGCTGCATAGGAATGAAGAATCATTTTGATAGCCTCACAATTAGCAATAGTCGCTTTACCGAACACAATTGAATCATCTGCAAACAAAAGATGTTTAACATAGGGAGCCTGCCTCGATACCGCTATTCCTTGAAAAGTACCATCCTCCCATGCTGTAATGACTCGACCTACGTAAGGCCGTGACTTCGTACTTACTTAACTTAAATACCAATTGTAACGACCCGATTTTGTAGAGTCGTTGTCTTACCATACTTACTTAAATATATTTCATCTTAAAACTTACTTTTGCTTTATGTAAAAATATAGAAATTTTTTTTAAACATAAATTTCATTTCTTTTTAAACTCAAACTTAAAACTCAACTTAATCTCATACTAATTTATATGTACTCACTCGAGTACCAAACTTTAAAACCACATTTTGACAAATGATACTAGTTATCATATATTAGTATTATCGACTGATCATAACATAATACAGATACACTTTACACAACATATTTTTCAAAACCCATGGTGGTGTCTAACTAAAATTTCACAGTCTGTAGTGTCATCTCTCCACAGTCTTGCATCAAGCATTGCCGGTAGGTTGCTTACCGACAGCATGAACGTAAGTTATGAGCTTATGCTCAGTAAGTATAACTTTCTATTATGTAAAACATTTTTAGTAAAAGAATACATGAACCGATTATACTTTCTTATGAATCAATTATGTTTTCTTATATTAACTGGGTTCTGGGCTCCTTACATATTATGTGTACACGTACTGTGATGCATAGCCATGGAGTCATTGAGGCAGCCAGTCCAATTCAACTCAAACCATAAACCAAACCGTTTAACATGGAGTAGTTGGGGTAGCCAATCCAATCCAACTCAAACCATGGACTAAACCGTTTGAACCCGCCCTTAGGGAAAGTCGATACGACCTAAGAAAACGGCTTGTCTTATCTTATTACATGAAAACTTGTTCTTTATTGATCATACTTGAAAACTTAAATCTTAAATGTTTCTTCCTTGAAAACTTAATCTTATTCTTATTGTGTGTTTTATTATTAGTGAACATACTTTCATGATATCACAATAATAAAACATAAAACATAAAACGTAAAACGAACAACATGTGTGCATCATGTAAATCAATGGATGAACTTTTGAAAAACATGCAATATAATAAAAACATTTTGCCCATGCTGTAGGCGGAGTTGTACTTACAAGTTGTCCTACGCTCTTGGTCTATCGTCCCATCACAGCATGGCAATAGGTTATACTCCTGTTTCAAATAGGGTATAAGATAAGAGTCATTCTATCTTATCATAAACTATAACATACTAGATCGGTATCCAATCCGATTACCTTTAATCATATATACAAATCCTATCATAGTAAATCGGTATCCTTTCCGATTACCATTAATACCTTGACATAGTTAACCGGTATCATATCCCGTTATCATTGGTAATCATAGATATAGGCTCTAACATAACAAATCGGTATCCCATCCGATTACTATGGGTAACCATAAACATAAAGCCCATATAGTAAATCGGTATCTCATTTGGTTACTATAAGTAACCTTGGGTACAAAGCTCAACCTAATAACTTGGGTATTCTATCCGATTACTATTCGTCATAAAACTGTTACTGTTTAAGAAATCTTGGGTCTTCACTCTTTTTGTTAAAAAATATCATGTTTTCACAATTTCAAGTATTATCTTGATTTAATACTTGAAATTACCTTTTAAAACCACTTGTAAAATTTTAAAACTCTTTTAAAACTGTTTTCTTTGTAAAATTGCGATTTCATTTTTAATCGGAATCATAAAACTTTGAAAATTAATTTTAAAAACAGCCTTGTACTTGGACTGAAGGTGCATGTGCAGGAATTTCCTATATCATGCACAGTTTTTTTTTTTAAATCATGTGCAGGAATTTCATATACCTTATACAGTTTTGGAAATCTAATTTTATCTTTAAATTGGTTTCGAATTTAAAAAAGTTTTTTTTATGAAAGTTGTAGATCTGATCGAAACCTACATTTGTCCAAAATCTGAATCTGCCTTTAACTCATTTGTTTTTCCTTTTGAAAAATCCTGGGCGTGTACATTGTTTGTACAGTCTAGTCTTAGATTTTGTTAAAAACAGAGGCCTTTGGAGCCTTATTTTCAAAAACCGTCTGCAAACTCTTAGGATTTTAATTTTTTACAACTTTACAGTTTTGACTTTTTCCAAATTTTGCCTTTAAGGGGCTTAAATTTCAGTTTTCAGAAAACTGTCCAGTTTGAATCCGAAAATTAATAGTTTTGAAATTGGTTGGTTTTTGCTTAAAATCCGTGCACACTACCTTAAAATGGACTAAGATGTGAGCCTACACCAACATGCAGCACTTTGGATTCGTTCTTATCATGCATTCAAACACTTACTTCATCTTCATCAAAACACAACATTAGATAACTTACAAGTTTTAACAAATTGTGTTTTTAGGTTAATTCCATAACCATCATACTTAGGTCATTCACATAACCATCATTTACCAAATAACCATATTCAAACATGTGAAAAACATTTTCACAAACATTTGGTGAGCAACCATAACCATCACACTCAATCAATAGTAAAAATTCAAACCCATGCTTAGATCTAGGAATCAAATCATCCTAAGCATAGATCTAGGCATAACCAACCACATAAAATCATAACACAGGACCAAAAAAAAAAAAAAAATGGTGAGCTTATGCTCTTACAACCCAAGTTTGAAATATATATAAATCTTTAATCAAACTCAATGGAAATCTTAGAGGGTTTAGAGAAATACCTC